>SJYC01020292.1:0-21205 GCA_006408675.1 Madoqua kirkii | reverse complement strand
ATTATAATATATATAATATTATATAATATGTATAGTAAATATAATAATAAATTTAGTAGACAAAAATAAGGCATGAAAGAGAATGATGGAAAAGGTTTTTCAGTATTATTAATAAATTGATTTTGATAAATGTGGAAAATCCCATGGATGGAGGAGCCTGGAAGGCTGCAATCCATGGGTTCGCTGAGGGTTGGACACGACTGAGCGACTTCAATTTCATTTTTCACTTTCGTGCATTGGAGAAGGAAATGGCAACCCACTCCAGTGTTCTTGCCTGGAGAATCCCAGGGATGGGGGAGCCTGGTGGGCTGCCGTCTATGGTGTCGCACAGAGTCGGACACGACTGAAGCGACTTAGCAGCAACTTAGGCAAATGAATAGACTAGACAAATGATAATTTGAGAGTGAAGGCAGTGTGAGATGACTGCAGGTTGCAAAATTCAAGGAGAGTCTCCATCTCCATGACAGAAGTGGACCTTGAACTCATCCTTAAATTAAGATGGCATAATGACTTAGAGGCTGGAGAGCAGAAAGTATTATATGGACAGTAAGTAATAAAACTTACACAGTACAAACTTTGGGAGGCTAAAAGAAATGAATCCTTTCAATAAGCTGAACTTTGTGGAAACTGTTCTTGGGAGGTTTACTTTAACATACACATTCACAAGAGCATAAACACAGACACAGCACAGGCTAATGCTGCATGATGCTAACTCAGTGGTTAAGATACTCATGTGAATAAAAATGGGATTAATAAACTGGTGAATTGTGTTCCTCATTGAGGTCAATTCAGTGGCAATGACCAGGGGAGTTCCTCCAGGTAGAATTCTGTGTCCTGGAGAAAGTCTTTTAGACATTGCCCCATCCCAGAGCTTCAGGGTATGCCCTGGGTCTCTCAGCAGCCTCAGACTCCAGGGTACTGATGGAGGCTACTGGACACTGACATGCCTCAAACCTGTTTATCTTCCTTGAGAAAAAATTGTGTGAATTATTTTTTCTTGTGTACATTTTGCACACAGTGGCTATTTCATATATACTTACCTTATAAGCAACACAGCTCTTAAAGAGTTGATAGAAGGAACTTGAAACGTTTCTATACTATATAAAATTTCTATAATTTTTCTTTTAATTTTGAGTACATTTAAGTATGATCTATCTCTCCAGTCATAAGCAAATAAAAAATCTAAGAGAAGAAGGTGTTTCTTTTATAGAATGAACTCCTGAAAATTTGGGAATCATATGCCAAGTAACTACTATTTGTGTACTTCTAACAGCTCGTTTCCGACAGTAGCTTCCCAGTGAACCGTGCATCCTGGAATTCATGCCTTTGTGGTCCTGTTTCTACAAATCTCATCTGGTTCCCAATATAATGAGGGAAAAGTGATACTGAGGTAAATTCAGAAGAAGCCTTGCAGTCCTTGCCTCAGTTTCTTGGAACACTCATTCTGCTGGGAGTCAGCTCCCGCATGTAAAGTCACTACTTTGCAATCCTCCACTGAGAGGCAGCCCGGATTAGCTATAAGGAGAAGCAGCATGGAGAGAGAGATCAGGCCAGCCTCAGCTACTCTACTCCAGCCGTCCCTGCCTGGCCGCTACCCATCCTAGTCCTAGTCTAGAAGCCATCTTGATCATCTTGCCCAGTGTTATATTTAGATGTCTCAAGCCACAGTCAAGATCTAACTGTACCCATTTGAAAGAGTCTTGGTGAAAATCACTCAGCTAAGTCTAGTCCTCTTACCAAATAATAAAATGTAAACATCATTTGCACAGAGGTTCCCAGCTTCTGGAATCTAGTGTCTGGTGACTTGAGGTAGATCTGATATCACCCCAGATTCATGTGTTGAATCCTCAATGTGATGGTATTTGGACATGGAACTTTGGCGTGGTAATTAGAACATGAGGGTGGAATTCTCATGAATGTGAATAGTTTCCTTATAAGATCCTGTTCACGATGCCAGTTGTCTTGCTGATCCCACTCACAGTGCCAACTGTCTCACTGTATCTCTCTGTGCCTGTGTGCATTGAACCCAGGGTAGGCAAGGCAAAAGCAGAGGAGCTGGAAGAAAACTCAAGGAGCCATGGGAACTGCAGACACGTTTATTCTCTCCTGGCTGGAATGTAGTCATAACACAGTCATAGCACAGCCTCTCTCCTGGCTGACGCAGCAGCCGTAACATACCCATAATGTAGCCATAATATAACCTCACATAACAGAACTATGACGTCACTCCACCGTGGCCCTGATGCAGCAGAAGCTGGGACCTGCATGGTGAGGCTCACAGGGGTGAACCACACAAAGCAGCCTGTGACCAAGCAATTACCTCGTGGCGTGCATGAGCAGTCCTCTATGTGATCTCAGCTGTTACACAACTGTGCAAAGTGAGAGGACATGAGAGCGTGGGGTGAGAGGGCATGAGAGCGTGGGGTGAGAGAGTATAAGAGCGCAGGGCAGGAGAGACTGACTGCTGCCATCTCATTAACTTTATGACAGATCTCTCTCTCTCGCTCTCTCAAACACAAGAGGACACAGCACTAAGGCCTTCAAACCAGGAAGAGGCCCCTCACCAGGAACTGATTTGGTGTACTCCTTGACCTTGAACTTCACAACCTGCTGAATAGTGAGAAATAAATTTCTGTTGTTTAAACCCTCTATGTAGGTTATGGTACTTTCATTATAGCAGCAGCAGGAATTAACTAACACACTATTTATTTTAAATATTGGAAAGCAGGCCTCAAAATAATAGCCAAAACCTAAAAATCCCCCAAATGTTTAACCATAGTAGAATGGGAGAATGCATTGTACTGTACACAAAAAATACGGTACTGCATATGCCAATAAATACTCTATAATGCAATCCAAAAGTTGTTTTATTAACATAATATGAATGAAAAAACAGAAATCAAAGACTACATGGTATGTGATTCATTTTGCAGCTTGAAAACTAGCAAAATGAATCAACTGTGTTTAAAGTCAATGTAGTGCTTAACCCTGTGGGGAGGCAGTGGTTGTTGACTAGAACAAGCCGTCGGAAAGCGGGTCTTACGTATGGATGGTTCTGTTTTGTGATCTTGATGCCTTTCACTTTCCCAAAGTTATGTATATATGTACGTATGTGTGTATTATACTTTAGTAAAAGCTTAAACTGAAAAAGGTGGGGGTAAATGAATTATCTGACTGTCCTCAGAATCAAAGCATATTTTCAAGTCTTGTTTCTCTGACTTCAAATACTGAGCATTTTTATTTCTGGGAGCTTGACCTCCCACCCAAGCTCTCAGTAAACTGTATATGTGTATAAATCTATAAATATACTCCAACAAATAGGTCCCAATGATCCTCCATTGTCCAAAAGTAATAACTAATATTTATTGAGAGCTAATAATCCAAGCATTATCTATCTTTGCATGCACTGACACATTTAAAACTTATAAGAATACTATAAAGTAGTTATTACCACCCTCACTCTCATCGTCACCATCCTTACCCATATCTCAGATGAGGACACTAAGGCCCAGAGTGTTAGACAAACTGACAAATAGCTCATAACAGATCCAAGATGGGACCCAGGAAATCTGGGCCAAGGCCCCCTCCTCCTCCTCTCTACACTGTTTTCCTAGTCCTGAGAAAGATCCTCCGGATGCCGGCCACGGGACCATCTCCTCTCAAACCGAGTGCATGCACACACATATCTCTGGGCTGTATGTACCAGGTGTTTGCATACACGCCATCATTTTGGATCTCATTGTAAAGAATCCTGTTGTGCAGCTCTCTTCCACCATTCATTCATTCAAGAATCCACTCATTCGTTCATTCATTCAGTTCTCTGGGTTTTATAGCAAGTGTGGTCCCAGGTCTCTGCACAAGTCTCACCCACTCCATCTCACAATGTTATACAAACCTGCTCACACTCTCTCTGTGGTGTCTTCAACCAGCACAAACCCTTCTTTAAGTCCATATAGAGCACTATATTTCCAGTTGCATTTTATTGTTCCTTACAACAAATCCTTAAGGAAAAAAGTCATTATTATTGACTTCCCTTTACAGATGAGGGAGAATTCAATTTTTGCATTTTTGGTCAGACTTCTTCATCAGATTATCACTTGGAAAACTTTCTCCCCTACAGGGAAGCAGCCAGCACAAGGAGGAGATCTCAGCCCGTTCCATGCAGTTTTGGTACACTAGTTTATTTCCATCAACCTTGGGAGTGTCATAAGTAATTTATTGATAAAGTACCGAAGCTTGCAAGCAATTTACCATTAAAAAATAAATGTGCTTGGCTTCATAGTTATCTCTATGAGAAATCAGCTCATTCTTGCATCTCTGTTCATTGTGCCAACAAGAAATCTCTCTGTGTTGAAACCCAGAGGAAGTTACTGTCAAGAATGGTGACTCGTCCAAGGCCATACAGGGTCATAATCAGTACTAGAGGTAGATCCTAATTCCCTAGTCTAGGGATATTATTATTATTTTTTAGCTCTATGACAAGCTGTCACCCTTTCCTACCGAAGATGCACCTTTTAGAGTCAGTCAGAACCTGTTTTAGCAGCATGGGACAAGGACTAAACTGGGCCAGGATGGGTCCACTTATATTTTTTGGCCACTTTTTCAGAAAGGCTTCTCATAATATAGCACGAACAGTTACTGCCAAGGTCTTCCTTCCAGGAGCTCCCAAACTCTAAGATGCCAACCCTCACCCAAGTTAGTACATTCCTGTCTAATTGTTGTTCACCATTGCAAAGCAAACATCTCTGGAAAAAAAAGATTGGCCTATAACTTGTCAAAATGTCTTGCAAGCATTTCTAGGCACTTAAAAAAAACCATTGCTGTCAATTTCATGCAAATATGCATAAGATGACAGTGTAGTGTCAAATAGCTGAGCCCTGAAGGGTTTGAGGCAAAATCAGAAGTCAAGGAGATTTTTCATGGACCTCGGCTCATTTACATTTTGCTAATTTACTGAGACAAAGTGAAGCCTGCTGGCTAATGAGATGGTTTGCGATGCTGAACCATATTTTGTGTAAATGAAAATCTGCCACTCTGTTTATTGGGAAAAATATGCTTCTAAAGACAGAATTATTTCGTTTAGATGCTTAAATTTCTACATTTAAAAGTGTAAAACTGAACATAAAATATCTTAATTAAATTAGTCTCTCTGCAAAGGACTGAGCTGTGGCTTTCAGCCCCTGAAGGGCTGGTACTGAATTCACTACCTCTTGCAAAATTGAAGTCTCTATAACACCACACTTTGTCTGTGACTTTGGCTGCAAATGTGAATTATTTGTGCAGAAGGCCTAGGGAATGCTGTTATAGCTTGAACAGTTTTAGATCTACAATGAGCAAACGACTAGAACAGATAAGATCCCCTGCAGTCAGATGCTGAGACTTGGAACTCAGACACAGGAAGATGGTTGAGAGGCAGAGATGGGAGGTGTTTTTTATATCCTTTATCTTTCTGACAGGTATAAACAGAGACTTCTGAACTGATTGGCATGTTTATGCAAACACAAAAAGCTATGGGACAAACCAGTGAAGAGATTTTAGTTTTGTTTTTTTTCTCCAAATAAATATAAAAAACAGAGGAAATGCTGATAAAACAGCCTTGATAACTTGCCTCCAAATTTAAAAGCAAGACACTTTGCCTGGTATATGCTCTTTGGGTTTGGGAAATACTTTGGGGGAGGTAATGAATCGTTACTTATAACGGGCTGGGGCCACGCATCTTCACCTACTCTGGCCCATTACTCTGCGAACATGTCCATGAGCACCCTGTCTAATGCCCGTATCTGACTTTCAGAATCTATACCAGGAGCCTTATTCAGAGGCAGATTGCAACAAAATTATACCCCAGAAGCCCTAGTCTAACGTGTTCTGGTCTGTAATTGTATTGAAATCGAAGTGGGCAGACATATAACTTAACTGTGTGTGTAATGTGTAGCTGAATTGTGCTTCTGCTGAGTAACTGATATGGAAGCAGCCGAGGGTTTAGCTGGGACAGTGGGGTTTCTGGAAGTGCCCTCGTAATGGCTTTATCCTCTACCCATGTTTAGAGCACAGTATATACACAGAATGCCACCCCCAGGCATGCACACCCAGGTGGAGAGAGCAGGGTTAGCCTCTAGAAATCAGGTTGCCTCCCCCTGAAGGTCACGATGCAAGATGCACATAAGTATGGAATCAAGGAACAGATCCCAAAAGCCAGGTTTCAAGAAGTGAATTTAAATGCTTGATGCAATAACATCTTGCAGTTGGCTACCATTGGTAGAAAATCCCTCACCCACACAAGGAAGATATTTCACAGGTTTTAGGAGCAGTTGGGGAAAGTGATCACTGCTCCCTCTGATCTTCCTCTTCTCCAGTACACAAATGGTCAGCTCTCACAGGCAGGAAGGTAAATGCTGGATAGCATCAGGCCATCACCCTGGCCCTTTAGGAAGCTTGAGAGGATATAGCAATACCCTTTTTGAAGCGAGAAGACTGAGTTCCCCACCTTTTACAGCGTACAGTCATATTGTCTCTTGGCTGCCTATGTGATATATTCAAGCTCCCTGAGCTGGTTTGAATTTTGCTTGATTGTTTAGTGCTTTATAAGGTATTTTATTTAGAAAGAATGTCACTGACAATTTATTATCTAAAATATCAGCCACGTCTATGAGCTGAGATTCAATGTTCATGGTTTTTATATCTGTCATACTCGCTGGTCTCCAAACTCAACTGCTCATCCTTTCTTTTGAATTATGAAGCTAATTGATTCCATGTTCAGTGCTCATTTCATCATTTTTATCCCCATACTTATCTCATTTATACCCAATGTTTTGCATATTTGGAAGTTGCACTAGGCCATGAATTCCCTTTCCTTAATTCTTGGTGGGTATTTCTATTACAGGTTTCCTCATATAGGGTTTAACTTACTTTTTGCATACTAGACAGTAAACACATCAAGGGCAGGAACTTTATTCATTTTTGTATCTTTAAGCATCTATTACTGTAAAAATAAATAAACATTAATTGGTTAAAAGATGAAAAGTTTTTAAACTTAAAACTTAAAAAGTTAGTTTTAAACTAATCTGTTATTCTTTGCCCTTTCCTGTTAAGTTTGCAATCTATATTCTAAGTCATTCCAGCATTTCTGAGCACAAAAAGCATGACAATATTTCTCGTAAATGAGAAAGTAGGATTGAAAGTCACTAAATTTGGACCCAGTCCCACCTAATTTATAAAACTCTACAGTAACTGCAGCCCACACTGACCTTTCCCAGAATTCTTATTGTACTTAGAGACAGTATCAGCCAATTTAGCACAGAATTCTTCAGTTTTTTTTTTTTTGGCCTGTGCTACTTTTGCCTTCTGAACTAGATCATAAACTCACAGCAAATATCCCAGAAATACCTGATGACGAAAGAGTAGGGTGACAAATTCTTCCTACTTTTAGCACTGGAAGTCCTCTGATCCAGGAAACTCCAGTTTCACACAAACTAGGACAGTTGATCACCCTGAGTGGATGGGTTGTTCAACTGACTAAATGACTGATTTTACCAGTTCTATTGATCACTGACTATAAAGTGTCTAGTAATATCCACATCAGCCTAGTTTTCCTCTTATTGTCAGACACATGAGTATAAAAAACACTGACAAGCATACAGGCATATAATAGAACACTGATATTTGGTGGGCTTTTTACTGAGTTAACACATACATTTTATATTATTTTTAGCTATACCTGATCTGTGACCTTCCCAAGCAGCTCAGTGGTAAACAATCCACCTGCCAATACAGGAGACTTGGGTTTGATCCCCTGGAGAAGAAAATGGCAACCCACTCCAGTATTCTTTCCTGGAAAACCCCATAGACAGAGGAACTTGGCAGGCTACAGTCCTTGGGTTTCCAAAGAGTCAGACACAACCAAGCGACAACAACACCACCACACGTGATCTGCGGGTTTGTATCAGGTTCAGTCAGATTTGGCCTGTACTAAGGCATTCTTGGGATTCCCTGGTGGTTCAGACAGTAAAGCATCTGCCTGCAATGGAAGAGACTCGGGTTCGATCCCCAGGTCGGGAAGATCCCCTGGAGAAGGAAATGGCAACTCACTCCAGTACTCTTGCCTAGAAAATTCCATGGATGGAGGAGACTGGTGGGCCACAGTCCATGGGGTCGTAAAAAGTCAGACATGACTGAGTGACTTCACTCACTCACTCACTCACTCAAGGTATTATTAGTAATACGAAACTTAAGCAATCATCTGATCAAACTTTGATCAAGTGTAAGCCTAGAAAGATAAAGTGAACTGACCAAAGTCTCCACAAAATTGTTAGAAGGGTTAGAAGTACATCTCAGGCACATCCTTCCTTGCTCTCCAGTCTCCCGCAGAAACCCCAACCCATAGGGTGGGTTTTGGGGAAAAATCCAGATTTCATTACACAATTTGTATTTTATTGAACATCTTTTTTGCACATTTTGAGGAGATCTAGGTAAACTGAATAACTCCCTTGAGATGAATATAATCTGCAGAAGGTCAAAGTTTCTTCTATGACTGCCTACTCAAAGCTATATTTTCTGTTCTAAAGACAAAGAAGTAATTTCTGGCAGCTGCCATTTACCTATAAAGAGCAAGCATTATCCTTTCAGGAGTATATCTTTCTACCTAAAGGATGCTATTAGATAATGCCTGAATTTCCTCCTGCCATGGTAGTGTTCCTTGTAAGTCACTGAAACTGACGAGTGTGCTAGACTAGTATTTCTCAAAGTGATAAATGACCACCTGCATCAGAATTTCCAAGAGTATCGTGGGGAGAGAGAAAATTAGCCAAGATGGAATGTTCAGGCTCTCTCACCCCATGTTTTGTAAATCATGACTCTGTAACAGCTGAGACCACTTAGAGACTGCACATGCATGTGGTACTCGCTGGGTCTGGGGTTACCGTGTGTGGTACACCTGTATGGGTTCCACCTAAGAAAGTAGTGGCATTCCTGCTGCAACACAGCTGTGTCTGTTGAGTCAGCCATGAGAGGAGAAAATATAGCGTGACTACTGCTACAGCTGCTGCATCAGCCAGGAGAGAACACTGCTATCCTGCTGGGTCAGCCAGGAGAAGGTTGTGCAGGGTTAGTTTACGTTATAGCTGTCGTGCCAGCCAGCAGAGAAGAAACCTGTCTGCCCTTTCTATAGCTCCCTGAGTCTCCTTCCAGGCTCTTTGCTTGCATCTTGTCTATCCTGGTTCAACCAACAGTGCAAACAGGATGATCAGCAATACAGTTGGCACAGTCAGCAGGATACGCAGTGGGGAAGAGCATGAGACTGCCCCGGATGGAGGAAGCCAGCGGCCACCATACAGCAGGTGGTGCCGTTTGGGCATGATTCTCTCGGGGTGGGTTCCAGTGGAAGATTGGGAGGTGGGGGATGGGTTACCGAATGGCACTGAAAAGGCATTGCAGGTGGTGAGTTCCCATTCCCCAAACAATGCAGCATGGACTGCCGCTGGCACTGTGGGGAGGATTTTCCTGACTGTCCTAAAGGTGAATATGGATAGTACTCTCTGTGATGCCATGCCAGTTGCAACATGCAGAGATGCTTGGAAGAACTAAAGCAACATATATTGGCATTAAAGCAAGAACCCCAGGCCCCTGAGGAATCCAGCATCTCTGACAGCAAGGTGGTAAGTGACAATGATGATGAATGTTATGAGACTGCAGGTTCCCATTTGTTAGCGAGGCTCATTGTAGAGCAGAAGTGAAGCATGAGCAGACTATGGCCCAGGGTGGGAGCATCCTCAGGGACCTCCAATGTGACTGAGTTCATCACATATTGACCACATACTGAGGTGGAGTTGGTTGACTTGGGTAAGCAGTTTTGGCAAACACATGGGGAAGCCTTGGCAGCATGGCTTTTGTGACTTTGGGACACAGGAGTGAGCCTGACACCTCTGGGAGGCTTTCCATGTCCTTACTTAGGCCTCTTGATGAAAATGAAAGTGGAGAGTGAAAAAGTTGGCTTAAAGCTCAACATTCAGAAGACGAAGATTATGGCAGCCAGTCCCATCACTTCATGGGAAATAGATGGGGAAACAGTGGAAACAGTGTCAGACTTTATTTTGGGAGGCTCCAAAATCACTGCAGATGGTGACTGCAGCCATGAAATTAAAAGACACTCCTCAGAAGAAAAGTTTTGACCAACCTAGACAGCATATTAAACAGCAGAGACATTACTTTGCCGACTAAGGTCCATCTAGTCAAGGCTATGGTTTTTCCTGTGGTCATGTATGGATGTGAGAGTTGGACTGTGAAGAAGGCTGAATGCCAAAGAACTGATGCTTTTAAACTGTGGTGTTGGAGAAGACTCTTGAGAGTCCCTTGGACTGCAAGGAGATCCAACCAGTCCATTGTGAAGGAGATCAGCCCTGGGATTTCTTTGGAAGGAATGCTGCTAAAGCTGAAACTCCAGTACTTTGGCCACCTCATGTGAAGAGCTGACTCATTGGAAAAGACTCTGATGCTGGGAGGGATTGGGGGCAGGAGGAGAAGAGGATGACCGAGGATGAGATGGCTGGATGGCATCATGGACTCAATGGCTGTGAGTCTGAGTGAACTCCAGGAGTTGGTGATGGACATCTCAGAAGAAAAGTTTTGACCAACCTAGACAGCATATTAAACAGCAGAGACATTACTTTGCCGACTAAGGTCCATCTAGTCAAGGCTATGGTTTTTCCTGTGGTCATGTATGGATGTGAGAGTTGGACTGTGAAGAAGGCTGAGTGCCAAAGAACTGATGCTTTTAAACTGTGGTGTTGGAGAAGACTCTTGAGAGTCCCTTGGACTGCAAGGAGATCCAATCAGTCCATTGTGAAGGAGATCAGCCCTGGGATTTCTTTGGAAGGAATGCTGCTAAAGCTGAAACTCCAGTACTTTGGCCACCTCATGTGAAGAGCTGACTCATTGGAAAAGACTCTGATGCTGGGAGGGATTGGGGGCAGGAGGAGAAGAGGATGACCGAGGATGAGATGGCTGGATGGCATCATGGACTCAATGGCTGTGAGTCTGAGTGAACTCCAGGAGTTGGTGATGGACAGGGAGGCCTGGCATGGTGTGATTCATGGGGTCACAAAGAGTCAGACACGACTGAGCGACTGAACTGACTGACTGACTGACTGACTGAGACAAGTAGAGGGAAACATGGGAGACACCATTTTGAAAGTGTGAAACCTCAAAGCCGGCAGCGGTTCCATCTGGGTTATGCAGTTGCAAATATGCACAGATTTGTGCAGATGTATACTGTAAAGCCGGAGAAGGCAACGGCACCCCACTCCAGTACTGTTGCCTGGAAAATCCCATGGATGGAGGAGCCTGGTAGGTTGCAGTCCATAGGGTCGCCACGAATCAGACATGACTGAGCAACTTCACTTTCACTTTTCACTTTCACGCATTGGAGAAGGACATGGCAACCCACACCAGTGTTCTTGCCTGGAGAATCCCTGGGACAGGGGAGCCTGGTGGCTGCCGTCTCTGGGATCGCACAGAGTCGGATATGACTGAAGTGACTTAGCAGCAGCCGCAGCATACTGTAAAGCTGTGTCCCATGTAGAAAATTGTCTTTTAAAGGCTGTGTCCTGTGATGTAAACTTGTATGCTAGAGACTGTGTCCTATGATATGGATTTAGAACGGTGTGCTGAAAAGACTGTATCCTGTCATGTGCTACTGACCTCTGATTCTCTTGCAGATTTAGAACAGTGTGAAAGCACTTGCAATCTTGTGGGTGGGCTGAGAGTGCCACAAAAATCCCCTCCTTGAAGATTTGGGCCCAGCCCCTGTAGGGGGTTTTTGCAGTCCTCTATGACTCGATGGACATGAGTCTGAGTGAACTCAGGGAGTTGGTGATGAACAGGGAGGCCTGGCATGCTGCGATTCATGGGGTCGCAAAGAGTCGGACACAACTGAGCGACTGACCTGAACTGAATATAAAGCCCTACAGGGCTGGATTAGCCCCTGTAGAGGCTTTCCTGAGGTTTCACAAGGACAGGAGGTGGACTGGACTTGGTTAAGGCAGATGAAGGCACTCCACAAGCAGTGGGTGGCCCTTCTAGCCCCACGAGGGCAGGACTGCACCATCAGTTCCAGGCGATACTTGGTGTTGGGTTTTGGTGTGTGTTAAGGATGTGACTGTTGTAGCTACTACTGTTGCAATATGTAAATCCAAGGTTCGGTGTTATCACAGATGGACTGCGCATAGAATATGAGGTTAAAGACCTTGAAGGGGTGGATTGTGGGGAGAGCAATTAGGCAAGACGGTGTGTTCAGGCTGTCTCGTCCCACACTGTAAATAATGACTCTGTAAGAGCTGAGATGATGTGTAGCACTGCACGTGCGCGTCATGAGGTACTCGCTGGGTCAGGGGTTTCTGGGTGCGGTGCGCATGTGTGAGCTCCACCTATGGAAGCGGCGGCATTTCGGCTGCATCAGGGCTGTGTCCATCCGGTCAGCCACTAGAGGAGAGAAAGAACGTGTCTACTGCTACAGCTGCTGTGTCAGCCAGGAGAGAGGGTGCGCTGTGCTAGCTTGTGTTATGGCTGCCAAGCCAGCCAGGAGAGAATAGACATGTCTGCAGTTCCTACTGGTCTTCAGCTTTCCTTCCAGCCTCTTAGCTCACACCTTGTCTACCTGGGTTCAGTGAACAGTGTGAACAGGATGATCACTGATACAAGTATTTATTAAAATGCCCACCTAGAGCTCAGGAATATGCATCTCATAATTATATAAGATTTCTATTAAAATTTGATAGTAATATTATAGGTTTGAAATTAAAGTTTTCATGCTCCCATAATTTCAAACAGACTATTGGAAATCAAAATTCATACTTAAATAATAAATAATTTATTTATCCCAGTATTCAAGTAGACTTGACTTTGATAATTGCTAACACGTTTTCACATTTTTGTGTCATAAGGTTAAACTTAGAAGAGGAAAAATTGCTGGGGAAATTGTTTAGTTTAATTTGATAGTAATATTATAGGTTTGAAATTAAAGTTTTCATGCTCCCATAATTTCAAACAGACTGTTGGAAATCAAAATTCATACTTAAATAATAAATAATTTATTTATCCCAGTATTCAAGTAGACTTGACTTTGATAATTGCTAACACGTTTTCACATTTTTGTGTCATAAGGTTAAACTTAGAAGAGGAAAAATTGCTGGGGAAATTGTTTAGTTTTAATCAAAGTGTGTCCGTTGTTGCTTATATGCACAGACTTGTCAAAGCACAGATTGCTGCAAAAGCAGCTTGAAATGAAAAACTAATTGTATAGAAGTTTCTAACTTTGCTTGTGCATAGGAATCATCTATCCAAATGCCTGGATTCCATCCCCAGAGATTCAGATGTAATTGATAAGGTGCTATATGGGCATTGGAAAAGGAAGCCTGGCTACATGGGGTTTCAAGGAGTTGGACACAACTCAGTGACTGAAAAACAACAACGAAAGTGGACATTAAGAATTTTCCCAGGAGGAAAACTGGTCAACCACCTGTAAAAGAATGAAACTAGAACACTTTCTAACATCATACACAAAAATGAAATAAAAATGGATTAAAGATCTAAATATAAGACCAGAAACTATCAAACTCCTAGAGGAAAACACAGGCAGAACATTCTCTGACATAAATCACAACAAGATCTTCTATGATCCACCTCCTAGAATAATGGAAATAAAAACTAAAATAAGCAAATGGGACCTAATTGAACTTAAAAGTTCTTGCACAATGAAGGAAACTATAAGCAAGGTGGAAAGACAGGCTTCAGAATGGGAGAAAGTAATAGCAAATGATGCAACTGACAAAGAATTAACCTCAAAAATATACAAGCAGCTCGTGCAGCTGAGTATCAGAAAAATAATTGACCCAATCGAAAAATGGGCCAAAGAACTAAACAGACATTTCTCCAAAGAAGACATACAGATGGCTAACAAATGCATGAAAAGATGCTCATCATCGCTCATTATCAAAGAAATGCAAATCAAGACCACAATGAGGTACCATCTCATGCCAGTTAGAATGGCTGCCATCAAAAAGCCTACAAACAATAAATGCTGGAGAGGGTGTGGAGAAAAGGGAACCCTCTTACATTGTTGGTGGGAGTGCAAATTAGTACAGCCACTATGGGAACAGTGTGGAGATGCCTTAAAAAAAACATTATAGAACCATACAACCCAGCAATCCCACTGCTGGGCATACACACAGAGGAAACCAGAACTGAAAGAGACAAATGTACCCCAATGTTCATTGCAGCACTGTTTACAATAGCCAGGACATGGAAGCAACCTAGATGTCCATTGGCAGATGAATGGATAAGGAAGTTGTGGTACATATACACAATGGAATATTGCTCAGCTATAAAAAAAAAAAAGAACACATTTGAGTCAGTTCTAATGAGATGGCTGAAACTGGAGCCTATTACACAGAGTGAAGTAAGCCAGAGAGAGAAACACCAATAAAATATATTAACACATATATATAAAATTTAGAAAGACAGTAATGATGACCCTATATGCAAAACAGCAAAAGAGACCCAGATGTAAAGAACAAACTCTTGCACTACATGGGAGAAGGCGAGGGTGGGACCATAGGAGAGAATAGCATTGAAGCCCACATATTACCTTATGTAAAGCAGATGACCGGTGTATGTTCAATACATGAAGCAGGGCACTCAAAGCTGGTGCTCTGGGACAATCCAGAGGGATGAGGTGGGGAGAGAGGTGGGAGGGGATTTCAGAATGGAGGGACACACGTACACCCATGGCTGATTCATGTGAATGTATAGCAAAAACCAGCACAATACTGTAAAGTAATTCAGTTCAGTTCAGTCGCTCAGTCATGTCTGACTCTTTTCAACCCCATGGACTGCAGCATGCCAGGCTTCCCTGTCCATTGCCAAATCCCAGAGCCTGCTCAAATTCATGTCCATCAAGTCAGTGATGTTATACAACCATCTCATCCTCTGTTATCCCCTTCTCCTCCTGCCTTCAATCTTTCCCAGTATCAGGGTCTTTTCCAATCAGTCAAATTTTTGCATCAGGTGGCCAAAGTATTGGTGTTTCAGCTTCAGCATCAGTCCTTCCAACGAGTATTCAGAACTGATTTCCTTTAGGATGGACTGATTGGATCTCCTTGCAGTCCAAGGGACTCTAAGAGTCTTTTCCAACACCAGAGTTCAAAAGCATCAATTCTTTGGTGCTCAGCTTTTTTTATAGTGCAACTCTCACATCCTTACATTACTACTGGAAAAAACATAGCTTTGACTAGACGGGCCTTTGTCGGCAAAGTAATGTCTCTGCTTTTTAATATGCTGTGTAGGTTGGTCATAACTTTTCTTCCAAGGAGTAAGCATCCTTTAATTTCATGGCTACAGTCACCATCTGCAGTGATTTTGCAGCCCCCAAAATAAAGTCTGTCACTATTTCCATTGTCTCCCCATCTATTTGCCACGAAGTGATAGGAATGGATGCTATTGATCTTCATTTTTTGAATGTTGTGTTTTGAGCCAACGTTTCCACTCTTCTCTTTCACTTTCTCAAGAGGCTCTTTAGTTCCTCTATAATTTCTGTCATAAGGGTGGTGTTGTCTGCATATTTGAGGTTATTAATATTTTTCCTGGTAATCTTTTTTTAATATAAATTTATTTATTTTCATTGGAGGTTAATTACTGTACAATATTGTATTGGTTTTGCCATACATCAACTTGAATCCACCACAGGTATACACGTGCTCCCCATCCTGAACCCCCCTCCCTCCTCCCTCCCCATACCATCCCTGTGGGTCATTCCAGTGCTGCTTGTGCTTCCTCCAGCCCAGCGTTTCTCATGATGTGCTCTGCATAGAAGTTAAATAAGCAGGGTGACAATATACAGCCTTGATGTACTCCTTTCCCAATTTGGAACCAGTCTGTTGTTCCATGTCTGATTCAAACTTGACCTTCATACATACTTCTTGACCTTCATACAAATTTCTCAGGAAGCAGGTAAGGTGGTCATATATTCCCATCTGTTCCAGAATTTTCCACAGTTTGTTGTGATCCACATAGTCAAAGGCTTTGGTATAGTTAATAAAGCAGAAGTAGATGTTTTTCTGTAACTCTCTTGATTTTTTGATGATTCAATGGATGTTGGCACTTTTATCTCTGGTTCCTCTGCCTTTTCTAAAACCACCTTGAATATCTGAAAGTTCACAGTTCATGTACTGTTAAAGCTTCATTTGGAGAATTTCGAGCATTACTTTGCTGGCATTTGAAATGAATGTGATTGTGCAGTAGTTTGGACATTCTTTGGCATTGCCTTTATTTGGGACTGAAATGAAAACTGACCTTTTCCAGTCCTGTGGGCACTGCTGAGTTTTCCAAATTTGCTGGCATATTGAGTGCATCACTTTCACAGCATCATCTTTTAGGATTTGAAATAGATCAACTGGAATTTCCTCACCTCCACCTACTTTGTTCATAGTGATTAGCCTCCAATTAAAATAAATAATTTTTTTTTTAAAAGAATTTTCCCAGGTGATACTAACATGCAACCAAAGTAGCAAAACCACAATGTAGGTTGAGTTTTCATGACTAATAATACATAGACCTATGTGGTTTATAAACAACAGAAATATATTTCTCATTGTTCTGGAATCTGGGAAGTCCAAGATCAAGCTACTGGCACAGTTGCTATCTGATAAGAGCTGCTTCCTGGTTCATTGATGGCTGTTTTGTTTGTATATTCTCACTGGTGAAAGGTGGGACAGAGCTTTCTGGGGTCTCTTTCAAAAGAGCACTAATACCATTAATGAGGGCTCTACTCTCATAACCTAATCACCTCCCAAATATCCCGTTTCCAAAAACCACTGCATTAGGGGTTAGGCTTCAGCATAAGAATTTTGGAAGGGATGCATTTAGACTACTCAGCCTTCTCTCAAAAGGTATATAGTTTGCTCTGTACCATTATACACTGATCTGCTTTCCAAGACTGCCAAGTGAAATTTTTCATCTTGCAAATACTCAATATCCACATATTCTGTTAATCACAGATAGAGTCTCTACTGAGGTATTCTGGGAACATGAAGATCAACATTTGTTTTCCTATCTTTACTCCAATTAGTATTGAAAATCTGAGGAAAGCATGCTTGAGTCCTTAATTCTTTTAGGGAAAAAAAATGCACCAAGCCAGATTCATTTGCCAGAAGGCATAATATCCTTGAACCTAGCCTGATCAAAGCATGAGTCATCTAACTAGAGATAATACCCAGTGTGGTGTTTCATAACAAGATACATTAAGGAAAAAATAGCCCAAATGTCATTTGCTAGTATAAATGTTATTTCTTCTTTCATGGAAGAGACCACGCAAATTGTTTTAACTGGCCACGTTTGATCAAGATGCTTTCAGAAAAAAAAATGAATAAATTCAAATTTAAAAGTTAAAACAATAGACATTATGGAGCTGTTTCAAATTCCTATGATAATAGAGCTAGGACTGTTGTTTCATAGAATAGAAATGAATAAATCATTTACGATTTATTCAAGGATACCTAGGAATTAGTTCTGGGACTGACAACTGATCTTAATTTATTCTTGACAATTCACTTTGTGAATGTCCTCCTTTTCCTTTCTTTCCTGCCCGTTTGTCAGGATCTAGGTACCATCATTTGACAGGCGTTAAAGGCCACAGGGCTCAGCTGTCTCCAGGAAGCAAATCTCTGAGCTGGAAAGCAGAGGTGCAGCAAGCGTAACACTTTCTTTGCAGAACAAGCACAATCTATTTCCTTCCAGCCAGCAGGAAAGCAGGAACAGATGCTTCCCTCATCTCCACTCAAGTGAAAGAAACATTTGTTCTTTCTCTATTTCCTAGGATTTACCAACTTTTAAAAATCCGGTTGCTTCTGCATAATCCATGCAAGTTGTTATGGACCGAATATTTGTGCCCCCTGCCTCCCTAAAGTCTTATGTTAAAGTCCTAACCCTAAAGTGATAATATCTGGAGATAGGGTCTTTTGAGGGGTGATTAGGGTTGGATTAGGTCATGAAAGCAGAGCCCTTATGGTGGAATTAACAGCCTTATACGAAGGAGAGTTGTTGTACTGATTAAGTAAAAAAGTGACCTTCAGCGAGCCAGGAAGTGGGCTCTCACCAAGGACCAAGCCTGCTAGAACCTTGATCTTGAATTCAGAAGCATCCGGAACTGTGAGAAATAATTTTCTATGGTTTAAACTATCCAGTTAATGGTATTTTGTTATAGAATCCTCAGCTAAGATGTAAGTCCTTTCTAAAATTCAGATTTTGAAAAATGTTTATTTATTTGACTGAAGCACATGGTACCTTCCATCTTTACTGTGGAAAGTGGGATCATTAGTTGCAGCATACATACTCTTAGTTGAAGTGCAGTTTTTTTGCCTGAAAGTCCTCATTATCAGGAACAGAATGCCTAGTTCATATTTCACATTTTATTGTGTTTTCAGAAAGCAACATGGCAGACTACACTGATTCCATGTGCAGCAGTGCATTTCATCATGTAAATCTTGATCTCCAGAGGAAATTAGTAGGAAAACATTGCAGACATTGCATTGTATCCCCCCCCGCAAAATGCATAACTTTATTTTCTTTTTCCCTTAATCCAGAACATAATTGCTTAATTAATTCTTCACTAGACAAACTTAGATATTGTTGTTGTGCAGTTGTTAAGTTGTATCTGACTCTTTGTGACCCCATGAACTGCTGCCCACCAGGCTTTCCTGTCCTTCACTATCTCCCAGAGTTTGCTCAAGTATATGTCCATTGATTCAGTGATGATATCGAACTATCTCATCCTCTGTTGCCCTCTTCTCCTTCTACCTTGAATCTTTTCCAGCATCAGGGTCTTTTTCAATGAGTCACCGGGTGGCCAAAATATTGGAGCTTCAGCTGCAGCCTCAGTCCTTCCGATGAGTATTCAAGGTTGATTTCTTTGCTTTCCAAGGGCCTCTCAAGTGTCTTCTCCAGCACCACAGTTCAAAAGTATCAGTTCAGTGCTCAGCCTTCTTTATGGTCCAACTGTCATATCCATACACAACTACTGGAAAAAACAAGCTTTGACTATATGGACCTTTGTCAGCAAAATAATGTTTTTTTCTTTTTAGCATGCTGTCTAGGTTTGTCATAGCTTTTCTTCCAAGAAACAATTGTCTTCTGATTTCATGGCTGCAGTCACCATCCTCAGTGATTTTAGAGCCCAGGAAAGAAAACCTGTCACTGCCTCTACTTTTTCCCCTTCTATTTGCCATGAAGTGTTGGGACCAAATGCCATGACCTTTGTTTTTTTTAATGTTGAGTTTTAAGCCAACTTTTTCATTCTCCTCTATTACCCTCATCAAGAGGTTCTTTAGTTCCTCTTCACTTTCTACCATTAAAGTGATATCATCTGCATACCTGACATTGTTGATATTTCTCCCAGCAATATTTTGTACTATGGCAAAAATTCAAGTTTTGACCTAGCATTGACATTAATTGGATAAGTTAGCTTAATTTTCCATCATTAAAAAAGAGTCAGAGGCCTTGTTTCCTTATCTTCTGGTTGAAAAAAAAAGAATAGGCAATAAGTTCTAGTAATTACTGGCTTTATGAAGACCACTAATCACTTAGGTCCTTTGAAGAATTTAACGGTGACTAGATATCATTCAATTAGCTTGTTAAAAGATATCTAGTGATATTAAGCCTTGGCTCATAGACGAAATTAAATGCTTCTTTTTAAGTAGATTAGCTTTGGAATAATGAAATAAGGAATGCATTAAAAAGGGAAAGCAACTCAAGCCATCAATTAAACTATGGAGTCTTCAGATTAGGGAAAAGGTGCAGTCTATGATTGTGGTCCCTCTTCTCTAGAGACCCCACTTCAAAGTCCCACAGACTGAACTCTGAGGCTCACAAATAGGTCAGAATTTGGTTACCATAATCAGTGCAGTGTGGTTTCCTATTTGTCCATAATGAGCCCACAAGTTAGAAAATAATATTGAACAGAGGAAATAAATGACTGCATGTAGGCATGGGTAAGACTTCCTTGATGGGTCAGTGGTAAAGATCTGCCTGCAATGCAGGAGATAGGAGTTCAATCCCTGAGTCTGGAAGATGCCCTGGAGAAGCAAATGGCAATACACTCCAGTATTTCCATCTGGGAAATCCCATGAACAGAGGAGCCTGGCAGGCTATAATCCATGATGTAGCAAAGAGTGGAACATGACTTAGCTATTAAATAACAAAAAGGCATAAGGAACCAGTTCTTATCATTCATAGACCATTCTTTAGAAATCAAAAAGTTGGGGAGCAGGCTGAGGGGAGGATACATAGGAGAGATTATTGCTGTTGTTCAGTCACTAAATCATGTCCAATTCTTTTGCAATCCCATGGATTGTAGCCCACCAGGTTCCTCTGCCCACACAATTTCCAGGCAAGAATACTGGATTAGATTAGCCATTTCCTTCTCCAGGGTCTCTTCCTGACTCAGGGATCAAACCTACATCTCCTGCATTGCATATAGATTCTTTCAGTTCAGTTCAGTTCAGTCACTCAGTCATGTCCAACCCTTTACGACCCCATGAATCGCAGCACGCCAGGCCTCCCTGTTCATTACCATCTCTCGGAGTTCACTCAGACTCACGTCCATCGAGTCCGTGATGCCATCCAGCCATCTCATCCTTGGTCATCCCCTTCTCCTCCTGGCCCTAATCCCTCCCAGCATCAGAGTCTTACTACAGAGCAATTGGAAGCCCACGCAGAAGAGATTATAGGAGATTCTGAATTAACCACACAGTCATATAGGCTCTTAAAAGAAATATGACATAATGATTGGGAAAGAATGTGAAAGAAAAGATCACCAGAGTTCAAGCCTCAAGTGTCACTATGTGAACTCTGCCAAACTATTTTCCATCTCTTTGAGCCTGTTTCTTCATCTATGAGGATGAATAGCGGTATTACATAGACTATTAGTACTTTATGAGATTAAATATAATGTATATGAACTCTCTTTGAAAGCTTGAAAATACATGAAAAACATCAGTTAATACAATTATTTTTAAAATACCACTATAAAGTAAAAATATTTCATGTTCAATTTTAGAAAATTTGAACCTACTGAGAAGTGAAAAGAAATTTAATTATATGCTTATTATCTAGAAATTAACACTTATTTTGCTTTAGTATATTTTCTGTGCATTTAAAAATAATA
>SJYC01020290.1:0-23788 GCA_006408675.1 Madoqua kirkii | reverse complement strand
CTTCATGACTCAGTTAATCATGGTGGTGTGATCACTCACCTAGAGCCAGACATCCTGGAATATGAAGTTAAGTGAGCCTTAGAAAGCATCACTACGAACAAAGCTAGTGGAGGTGATGGAATTCCAGTGGAGCTCTTTCAAATCCTGAAACATGATGCTTTGAAAGTGCTGCACTCAATATGCCAGCACATTTGGAAAACTCAGCAGTGGCCATAAGACTGGAAAAGGTCAGTTTTCATTCCAACCCCAAAGAAAGGCAATGCCAAAGAATATCCAAATTACCGCACAGTTGCACTCATCCCACACACTAGTTTAGTTATGCTCAAAATTCTCCAGCCAGGCTTCAGCAATACATGAACCGTAAACTTCCAGATGTTCAAGCTAGTTTTTAAAAAGACAGAGGAACCAGAGATCAAATTACCAATGTCTGCTGGATCACAGAAAAAGCAAGAGAGTTCCAGAAAAACATCTATTTCTGCTTTTTTTGACTATGCCATAGCTTTTGACTGTGTGGATCACAATAAACTGTGGAAAATTCTGAAAAAGATGGGAATATCAGACCACCTGACCTGCCTCATGAAAAACCTATATACAGGTCAAGAAGGAACAGTTCTAACTGGACATGGAACAACAGACTGATTCCAAATAGGAAAAGGAGTACGTCAAAGCTGTATATTGTCACCCTGCTTATTTAACTTCTATGCAGAGTACATCATGGGAAATACTGGACTGGAAGAAACACAAGCTGGATTCAAGATTGCCAGGAGAAATATCAATAAGCTCAGATATGCAGATAACACCAGCCTTATGGCAAAAAGTGAAGAGGAACTTAAAAGCCTCTTGATGAAAGTGAAAGAAGAGAGTGAAAAAGTTGGCTTAAAGCTCAACATTCAGAAAACGAAGATCATGGCATCTGGTCCTATCACTTCATGGGAAATAGACGGGGAAACAGTGGAAACAGTGTCAGACTTTATTTTGGGGGACTCCAAAATCACTGCAGATGGTTACTGCAGCCATGAAATTAAAAGACACTTACTCCTTAGAAGAAAAGTTATAACCAACCCAGATAGCATATTCTAAAGCAGAGACATTACTTTTCCAATAAAGGTCCATCTAGTCAAGGCTATGGTTTTTCCAGTAGTCATGTATGGATGTGAGAGTTGGACTGTGAATAAAGCTGAGCCCCAAAGAATTGATACTTTTGAACTGTGGTGTTGGAGAAGACTCTTGAGAGTCCCTTGGACTACAAGGAAATCCAACCAGTCCATTCTAAAGGAGATCAGCCTTGGGTGTTCCTTGGAAGGAATGATGCTAAAGCTGAAACTCAAGTACTTTGGCCACCTCATGCAAAGAGTTGACACATCGGAAAAGACTTTGATGCTGGGAGGGATTAGGGGCAGGAGGAAAAGGGGATGACACAGGATGAAATGGCTGGATGGCATCACCGACTCAATGGATGTGAGTTTGTGTGAACTCCGGGAGATGGTAACGGACAGGAAGGCCTGGCGTGCTGCAATTCATAGTGTTGCAAAGAGTCGAATACGACTGAGCAATTGAACTGAACTGAACTTTGACTGGATGCAGGCTGTTCGTGTCTTCCACTCCATGAGTATATAATGAATGTGCACGTGTGTCCATCTGTTATTGTGTAGTTATTTGCAATATGTGAAATTGTGTTATTTACTCAGTCTTGTCCAACTATCAGTTCAGTTCAGTTGCTCAGTCATTTCTGACTCTTTGCAACCCCATGTACTACAACACACCTCCCCATCCATCACCAGCTCCCAGAGCTTGCTGAAATTCATATCCGTCAGGTCACTGATGCCACCCAACCATCTCATCCTCTGTTCTCCCCTTCTCTCCTGCCTTCAACCTTTCCCAGCATCAGGGTCTTTTCCAATAGGTCAGTTCTTTGCATCAGGTGGCCAGAGTATTGGAGTTTCAGCTTCACCATCAGTCCTTCCAGTGAATATTCAGGACTGATTTTCTTTAGGATAAACTAGTTGGATCTCCTTATAGTCCAAAGGACTCTCAAGAGTCTTCTCCAACATTACAGATTAAAAACATTAATTCCTCAGTGCCTAGCTTTCTTTATAGACCAACTCTCACATCCATACATGACTACTGGAAGAACCATAGCTTTGACTAGATGGATCTTGTTGGGAAAGTAATTTGTCTGCTTTTTAGTACGCTGTCTAGGTTGGTCATAGCTTTTCTGCCAAGGACCACGCATCTTTTAATTTCATGGCTACAATCACCATCAGCAGTGATTTTGGAGCCCCCCAAAGTAAAGCCTGTCACTATTTCCATTGTTTCCTCATCTATTTGCCATGCAGTGATGGGACCAGATGCCATGATCTTAGTTTTCTGAATACTGAGTTTTAAGCCAACTTTTTCACTCTTCTTTCAACAGGCTCTTTAGTTCCTCTTCACTTTCTGCCATAAGGGTGGTGTCATCTGCATATCTGAGCTTATTGATATTTTTCCTGCAATCTTGATTTCAGCTTGTGCTTTATCCAGTCTGGCATTTCACATGATGTACTCGGCATAGAAATTAAATAAGTAGGGTGACAATGTACAGCCCTGATATACTTCTTTCCCAATTTGGAAACAATCTGTTGTTCCATGTCTGGTTCAAACTTGACCTTCATACGTACTTCTTAACCTTCATACAGATTTCTCAGGAAGCAGGTAAGGTGGTCAGATATTCTCATCTCTTTCAGAATTTTCCACAGTTTGTTGTGATCCACACAGCCAAAGCCTTTGTTGTAGTCAATAAAGGAGAAGTAGATGTTTTTCTGGAACTCTCCTGCTTTTTCAATGATTCAACGAATGCTGGAAATCTGATCTCTAGTTCTTCTACTTTTTCTAAATCCAGCTTGAATATCTTGAATTTCATGGTTCATGTACTATTGAAGCCTGGCTTTGACAATTTTGAACATTTCTTTGCTAGCATGTAGCTATATGTGTGTGTGTGTGTGTGTGTGTGTGTATTTACATATACATCTTTGTGTATATATGTGTATATGCTACTAAGTCGCTTCAGTCATATCTGACTCTGTGCCATAGATGGCAGCCCACCAGGCTCCCCCATCCCAGAGATTCTGCAGGCAAGAACTCTGGAGTGGGTTGCCATTTCCTTCTCCAATGCATGAAAGTGAAAAGTCAAAGTGAAATCATTCAGTCGTGTCCAACTCTTAGCGACCCCATGGACTGCAGCCTATCAGGCTCCTCCATGCATGGGATTTTCCAGGCAAGAGTACTGGAGTGGGTTGCCATTGCCTTCTCAGTATATATATATATATGAAATATGCAAATGCATATATATGAAAAGAAAATGGCAACCCATTCCAATACTCTCACCTGGAAAACCCCATGGAAGGAAGAGCCTGGCAGGCTACAATCAATGGAGGTCACAAAGAGTCAGACATGACTGAGCAACTTCACTTCACTTCCTCTCTCTATATATAAGATGTATGTATAAAATTTATCACACATATATAAATACATTAAGATTAATAATTAAAGCCCTAATTCTAGAGCTGATATCTAGGCCATAATGTCCTTTCCTTTGACTCTCCAGTCACATTTCTTCTTTCCTTGGGTGTCCATTGAATGTCCAAATTAGGTCTGGATCATCTATGGGGTGGATTTAATTGTTCTCTGTATCTTTGTTCAACCACTACAAAGTTATAAGCCAAGCATGGTGAGAGGACTTAACCGCCTTCATTAGTCTTCTTCCCAAGTCTCTCCTTGGGAGGGTGTTTTACTCCTCATCCAGGTGCTCCCTACTTGCTTTCACTAAGTGAAGTATACCCAACTACCTGTAGCAGCTTCCTCAGGAGCCTTCTGGGGTCAGTAGAACTTGAACTTTTCATAATATTTATCTTGGAAGTCCAGTGATGTTTGAAGTTCTAGGAATTGAAGTACTCCATGCTGCCAAGGGACATACGCAGTGGTTCCAGGAATTCCAGCTTGCAGCTTGTTCAAGAAAGCTTGGAAACATTTTCTTAGGTGTCTGGAGTCTAAATTATCACTAACCTCCAGTGTCAGTTTAGCTATTTGAAAAGATAACAGAACAGAGAAAAGAATTCTAGGAAAGGACTTAGCAGACTCAAGAGACAGTTCTAGTTCTTGCTAGTGCAAGGTCATTTTAAGCAAAGCAGCAGGATGATAGTTATGTAGGATGACTTAGGAGCCCATTGACCCATGACTTGTACTCTTCCAGAGCTTTATGATCTTAAACAATTTACTCAGTATTTCTGAACCTATGTGTTGCTGTGATAATCATATGTAACAATGCATTATTGCATGTTTCAAATTCTCAGATGAAGGAAGAATACTGTTTACTGCTGCTACTGCTAAGTCACTTCAGTTGTGTCTGACTCTGTGCGACCCCATAGATGGCAGCCCACTAGGCTCTTCTGTCCCTGGGATTCTCCAGGCAAGAATACTGGACTGGATTGCCATTTCCTTCTCCAATGCTGCTGCTGCTGTTGCTAAGTCACTTCAGTCGTGTCCGACTCTATGCAACCCCATAGACAGCAGCCCACCAGCCTCCCCCATCCCTGGGATTCTCCAGGCAAGAACACTGGAGTGAGTTGCCATTTCCTTCTCCAATGCATGAAAGTGAAAAGTGAAAGTGAAGTCGCTCAGTCCTGTCCGACTCTTCGCGATCCCGTGGACTGCAGCCTACCAGGCTCCTCTATCCATGGGATTTTCCAAGCAAGAGTATTGGAGTGGAATGCCATTGCCTTCTCCCAGAATACTGTTTATGAAATACTAAAATCACTCTTAAACCATCTAGAACTCAAAATGACTGAGTAGAAATACATGAGCTCCTCTTCTACAAAAACATCTGCTGGGGTCAACCCCAGTGAATCCAGGAAATTTGAAGGGGGGACGGAGTCGGCATCTTAGGAGAGAATTATTTAATTAGAAATATAAAGAAAGATTAGGAAAGAATAGTGTAGTAGAAAAATAAGTGGAGAAAAAGATACTGAATAACTTGGTTTATGTGGAAAACCAATAAATCCAAAACAAGGAGTTTGCACCACTTACGTAGGCCACTGGTGCTCACTTAAATAGCTGAGGGTGCCCCGCCTTGGGCTCCCTCTTGCATGAGTCTTAGAAGCCAGGGCAAGTAAGTAGACATGGCAAGCCTCCACTATCCAGATGGGAATTCAGCCTGAAAAGGAGAGAACAAGAAAAGACCACACGGGGGAAACCAGTCTTTCCAGGAACTGGTCCAAAAAACTGGTCCACCCTTCATTTTCCAGGAAGCTTTTTATACTTTTGGTTGTACATAGAGATCAATGGATAATGCAGGGTCAGCAGCCCTGACCTTTCTGCAAATCTTTCCATATACAAAGGGTCTCAGGTGATTTACATTATTTTATGACCAAAAGGCCTGTTAACATTTTATGACTCTCTTCCTTAATGAATGTTAATCTCATTTTCCCTGTAGTGTTTTTCCTTAATCTGCATCACCTTCAAAGTACTAAATAAAGTTATATCCGTGTAGAACAAAGGTGCAGTGGGTTATAACAAAGAAGGTACTTAACTCAAGGTCTCTGTTGCTATTTGTTTTTTCTATATACCAACTATATCAACAAATAAAAGATGAAAATTTAGCAACAAGTATTGGCTCAACAAATGAAACCCTTAATCAGTCCTATTCTCATGATTGTTCCTAGAATTTCTTAAGCTTTCAGTGCCTCTCATGGTTAGGAGGTTGTAAACAATTCACATGTGCAGTTGTAAAAATCCAGACAGAATGGTCAGGTAAGTTAGAAAACTATCAGAGGGGTTTAAGCCGAGACATTCTTTTTATGCCAAGAAGACTTATTGACTGAAGCTCTAAGTTAATTCCTTTTAGAGGAAGGTGGTGGGGGACAGCCCCTGTTAATGTCAGAAGTGTAAACAAAAAGCATAATGCAGTACAGCAGGCAGACTCTGATTTTGGGGTTAGATGCTTGAGAAAATCCAGCAAGGCTCCCTTAAGGCTGGACTTGCCTTTGTCTGTCGGACCCCTTAACCTCGTGACCTCGGACCCCTTAACCTCGTGACCTTTGCCATGGGTGGGACTCCTCGTGCTGGCTCCCAGCAAACACCAAAATCACAACCAGCTGCTGAACAATCGTCTACAGGGGAATGTTGGAACCCACCAAAAAAGATACCCCATGTCCACGGACAAAGAAGAAGCCACAAGACCGTGGGCAGGGCACAATTGCATTTAAAATGAAACCTCATAACTGCCAGAGATACTGCAACAACGGACTGGTTTAAAATTGGGAAAGAAGTATATCAAGGCTGCATATGTCACCCTACTTATTTAACTTGCATGCAATATACATCATATGAAATGCCAAGCTGGATGAAGCTCAAGCTGGAATCAAGATTGCTAGGGAAAATATCAATAAACTCAGATATGCAGATGACACCACCCTAATGGCAGAACTCCCAGAGATGGTGATGGACAGGGAGGTCTGCTGTGCTGCAATTCATGGGGTCGCAAAGAGTCAGACATGACTGAGCAACTGAACTGAACTGAATGGCAGAAGGTGAAGAGGAACTAAAGAGCCATTTGATGACAGTGAAAGAGGAAAGTGAAAAAGACGACATAACGCAGAGTTTAAAAAATGAAGATCATTGCATCTGGTGCCATCACTTCATGGCAAATAGAGGTGGGGGGAGATGGACACAGCAATGGACTTAATTTTCTTGAGCTCCAAAATTACTGTGGACAGTAACTGCAGCCATGCAATTAAAAGAGACTTGATCCTTGGAAGAAAAGCTATGACCAACAAACACAGCATATTAAAAAGCAGAAGCATAACTTTGCCAACAAATGTTCATAGAGTCAAAACTATGATTTCTTGAGTAGTTATGTACAGATGTGAGAGTTGGACCATAAAGAAGGCTAAGAATATTGAAGAACTGATGCTTTCAAAACGTAGTGCTGGAGAAGACTCTTGAGAGTCCCTTGGACTGCAAAGAGACCAAACCTGTCAATTCTAAAAGAAATCAACCCTGAATATTCATCAGAATGGCTGATGCTAAAGTTCCAATACTTTAGCCACTTGATATGAAGAGCCACAGTCCATGGCATTGAAACAGTCAGACATGACTGAGCGACTGAACAGCAACAAAACTGCAATGAGTATTTAAAATTTATTTGTAGGATTCTGTTTCAACTCCACCACTAGAACACATCCTGTGGAATACTTTGTTCACAAAGTATATTGCAATTTTATTTTACATAAAGCTATACACTTTGCTCTAAAATTCTTCCCACATGTATGTGTATATCTTTTAAATGTATAGACCAGCATAGCCTTGTACACAGTCATTTTCTGTTGCCATCATCAAAATTTAAGATGTGAGAAAAGGATTGTTATGATTTTTTTTTTAAGTATGACAGTTAGGACAAACTCCATGCTGCTGCTGCTAAGCTGCTTCAGTCATGTCCAACTCTGTGCAACACCATAGATGGCAGCCCACCAGGCTTCCCCATCCCTGGGATTCTCCAGGCAAGAATACTGGAGTGGGTTGCCATTTCCTTCTCCAATGCATGAAAGTAAAAAGTGAAAGTGAAGTCGCTCAGTTCTGTCCAGCTCTTTGCGACCCCATGGACTGCAGCCTACCAGGCTCCTCCGTCCATGGGGTTTTCCAGGCAAGAGTACTGGAGTGGGGTGCCATTGCCTTATCCAGGACAAACTCCATAGTGTACCTCAAATAACCCCTCCAGATGTAACTTTTTTTTCTCAGTAAACAGATTTTTTTGGCCAGCCTATTAGTATGACAATTTTCATTGTCATTAAAAGTATTTGGACATCACCCAACTCCTCTCGTTCAGACA
Organism: Madoqua kirkii; assembly: GCA_006408675.1. Lineage (NCBI taxonomy): Eukaryota > Metazoa > Chordata > Mammalia > Artiodactyla > Bovidae > Madoqua > Madoqua kirkii. Next base: position 15,927 of record SJYC01020290.1, on the reverse strand, counting down.
ACTGTTGAGGCCGCAGTGTTTTCTTAGTTGACAAATTCATGGTTTTTAATGAAAAGCAAATCTTGTTCTGACATTCTGACTAGGCAAAGTTTTTGTTTATTTTTTATCAGAATAGAGTTTTGAAATAAAAATAATTTTATATGCATTGCTGCTTCCAATTAGCAGTTTGTTTGCCTTATGTGGTTACCAAATGCCAATCAATGAAACACATCAAGGAGAAAGAGTACAGTTTACAGCAGCGGTAACATCTAAAGTGAAGATCAAGTGTCCTCTTCCATAACCAGGGAAGTAATATATTTACTTTTTTTTGTTTCTAGCAGATGAGGTGACTGGACCATTATTTTTGATCTGAAGGAAATAAATCATGTAATTGAGTACTATGGTTCTGCTGTTTGTGTTTCCCTAAAATTAAATTCCTGTTAAAACCAGGTTTCAAAATGATGGCTTTAGGAGGTGAGGCTTTTAGGAGATAATCAGGTCATGAAGTCATAGCACCCATAAATAAGTTAAGTTGATCGCTCAGTCGTCCCATGGACGGAGGAGCCTGGTGGGCTACAGTCCATGGGGTCGCAAAGAGTCGGGCACCCATAAATAGTTCTCTTATAAAAAAGAGACCCCAGAAAGAACTTTTACTCCTACCACGAGGGGTAAAGCAAGAAGACGGCTGTCTATGACCCAGGAAATAGTTTTAACCTGATACTAAACCTGCCTGCATCTTGATCTTAGACTTCTCAACCTCCAGAAGAGCAAGCGATAAATCTCAGTCATTCATAAGCCACCTAGTTTATGGTGTGGTTGTAGCAGCCCAAATACACTAACACCCTGAGCTTGCTATAATCTGTTTGGTTAACAGGCTAAAGACAAGAGCACAAAGTGCAAAAATAGCACAGTATTTAGAACCTAAAAGCCTAGGTTGAATCATACTCTAATTCTGAGATGTTAGGAAAGACCACTGAGCCTCAGTTGCCTTAGCTTTGAAATTGGGATAAAGAAAGAGTGCTTCTTTCAAGAGGTTATTCTAAGAAATAAAGAACATAACTGGTGGGAAATCATCATATGAACAGAAAGGCACCAAAAATAAACACAAGTTATTTACATGCTTAGACTTTTACGGGACAAAGTGAAGTATAAGCAAAGGAAACGTTAATAAGTTATTGTCATGAGTTCTGGGTAGTTTATTAATATAAAAGCAGCTTCTAGTCATGGAGGACATGTAGACAGTTACTGTGTCTATTTTAACTTTGTCTTTTTCCTGGCAGAACTGGGTGGAGTTTAGAGTCATTATTAGCAAAATGAAGAGCCTGGAAAAATCCCTGGAGATTTGGAAGCAAGTTTTCATTGATATTGCAAAATCGGGGCTGGTGTGTTCTGTGTATACATAAAGAATATTCTACAGTTAGTGAATATTAACTTTTCTCTTTTCACTCAAATTTTAAATCATCACTAATGTTTAATGCTGAGTTATGCTCTTCCTTAATAAACTGCATATATTATTTGGTTGATTTCATATGCTGCCATAATTTCATTTACATCAACTTAGAAATGCCTCCAAAACCCACCTCTCTGCCCTGATCTTCCCTCTCAGTCCAAAATACCCTTTCTGTGCACCTCCACATGAATATCCCTTAGATGCTTCAAACCATGTATGTTCAAAACTGAATTAGTTATCTTTCTTCTAATCTCTTCTCTGATGATCCAATCCCAGTTGATCTCTTGATCTTTCAGCCCAACATTTCAATTACAAACAAGCCTTCCTCAACTCAATTACTAAGGCATTCCTATTTCCCCCAAATAACTAAACTTTGTGCTCTCATTTTATATAGGATATTCATACTGTGTAATATGGCATTGAATACAGGTCACAATTCTGTTATCAACCAAATGTTTTAGCCTCATCTCCCACTACTTCATTCTGTATTCCCTGTAATCTAGCTCGTGAAGCTACTAGTGCTTTCTCTAAACATTATACATTTTTACAAAAAGGCAAAATCTTCATGCCTTCATTTTTATTGTATCCCACCCATGAATATACCTTCTGGCCTTCTTTGAAATCTGTCATACAAGACCCAACATAAATCAAACCTCATCAGCAAGAGCTCCAATCTTCCTATCAGAACTAATCGTCACCACAAGACTTAGCTTGTAACACATTCAGTTCAGTTCAGTTCTTCAGTCATGTCCGACACTTTGTGACTCCACAGACAGCATGCCAGGCTTCCCTGTCCATTATCAACTCTCAGAGCTTGCTCAAACTCGTGTCCATCAAGTCTCTGATGCCATCAAACCATCTCATCCTCTGTCATCTCCTTCTCCTTCTGCCTCAATCTCTCCTGGTAGCAGGATCTTTTCCAATGAGGCAGTTCTTTGCATTAGGTGGCAAAACTATTCAAGTTTCAGCTTCAACATCGGTCCTTCCAATGAAGATTCAGGACTGATTTCCTTTAGGATTGACTAGCTGGATCTCCTTGCAGTCCAAGGGACTCTCAAGAGTCTTCTCCAACACTACAATTCAAAAGTATCAATTTTTTGTCCAGCTCTCACATCCATACATGATTACATGAAAAACTATAGCTTTGAGCAGATGAACCTTTGTTGGCACAGTAATGTCTCTGCTTTTTAATATGCTGTCTAGGTTGGTCATAGCTTTTTTTCCAAGGAGCAAGTGTCTTTTAATTTCATGGCTTCAGTCACCATCTGCAGTGATTTTGGAACCCCCCAAAATAAAATCCAACACTGTTTCCACTGTTTCCCAATCTATTTGCCATGAAGTGATGGGAACAGATGCCATGATCTTCATTTTTTAAATATTGAGTTTTAAGCCAACATTTTCACTCCCCTCTTTCACTTTCATCAAGAGGCACTTTAGTTCCTCTTCGATTTCTGCCATAAGGCTGGTGTCATCTGCATATATGAGGTTGTTGATATTTCTCCCTGCAATCTTGATTCCAGCTTGTGCTTCATCCAGCCCAGCATTTCTCATGATGTACTCTGCATAGAAGTTAAATAAGCAGGGTGACAATATACAGGCTTGATGTACTCCTTTCTCGATTTGGGATTAGTCTGTTGTTCCATGTCTGTTTCAAACTGTTGCTTTTTGACCTGCATATAGATTTCTCAGGAAGCAGGTAAGGTGGTCTGATATTACCATCTCTTTAAGAATTTTCCACAGATTGCTGTGATATGCATAGTCAAAGGTTTTGGCATAGTGAATAAAGCAGAATTAGATATTTTTCTTGAACTCTTTTGCTATTTTGATGATCCAGTGAATGTTGACAATTTGATGTCTGGTTCCTCTGTCTTTTCTAAGTGTGTTTCTAATGTAACACAATAGACCACTGCTTCTCAAACTTCCTTGTGCCTGTCATTTAAATGGGGATCTTGTTAAACATAGATTCTCATTCAGAAGGCTTGAAATGTGACCTGAGATGTATAACTTACTAGGTGATGCCGCTGCTGGTGGTCACAGATCCCACTTGGGCTATCAAGGCTTTAGACTAGTTAATTTTATCCTGGTTAGTCATACAGCTAAATACAAGTATGTTGGTCTTGGACACAAAATTTTTTTCAAGTCAGAAACTGTCCTACTCACTTCTCAAGAACTTTATCCCATGTTTTTAAAAATGGAGTGAATTGAATTGATTGCCATCACCTAGATGTTAACTGGAACACTGAGGATCCCATTTTGTCATTCATCTTTATGATAAGAACACTAATGCCATAATAATAATATGATATAATCTTCATATATTATAGGCTTGCCATGTGTAAGATCATGCACTCAGCACCATAATTATTATGATCTCATTCATGGCTTTCAAGAACCCTGGGTTATAGGTACTATTATCAACCCTATTTAACATAGGTTGAAAAACTCTCCTAAGAGCCCAAGCTAGTAAGTAGTGGAGCTAGATTTCAAACCCAGTTCTGTATGATTTCAAGTCAGTGTTTTTTCTCATTATGCTCTATAATCTCCCTTGATTACATGGCAAGGCTTCAGAAACTGAGGATGGAAAGATGACTGACTGTTCCCCAAAGATATATCAGCTCAATAACTGCATACAGTTAGTAAAGAATTGCTTCAGGAAAAAAAAAAGTGTGCATAGTCTAGTAATTTCAAAATGTATCATCTAAAATGTTTCTAGGGACCTGACCTTTCCTAGCCGATAGCAATAGCTCTCAGGACCAGTAATTCAGAAACCCAGATGATCAATCACCCACAGCACGGCTTTTTTGTATTGCCATCAAAGTGGCACTTCAGAGTATCTGCTGCCATGCTTAATGACACAGAGTGAGCGCTCTTCAACTTAGGGAAGCATATTGCTCCACTCTAGCCACAGCCAGGGCTCTGCTGCTGAAGCTCAGATAAGGTTTGGATATGGATCTGGATAGTTTAAAACTAATGGATTCAGCTGGAAACAGGCAATGGACAGAGACAGTTGGTACTGCAACAGAGAGAAAGATCTAAAAATGGTCATCACAGTAGTGTTTTAGCAAGTAGCTCCATATAGAAGGCCACGGAAAAATAGATTCATGGTTAGAATTTTCTGAAAGGCCTAGATTGTAATTGTACAAACAGTGTGGGCCCAACTTAGCCCTTCCTTAATGCATATAGAGCCAAACAACTACTGAAATCTAACTCAGAAAAGCTCGGTTTCTTTTTCTTTTTTGCTCATCCTGCTTCTTTTGGATGAAGATCTTTTATATCACAACTGTTCAGTCCACAATAAAGGGATATAATACAAAGTTAGAATACCTCCAGATGGTTAAAGATCAGACTTTTTCAAATGTCAAAGATCAATAAACCTTAAGCCATAGTCTTACATCAGTCAGTAACTCATAGTTTTGGAAAATAATTTACCTTAGCATGTTATTATATTACTTAATAAGATTATCATGAAGTTTGAAAACTACTTTCTTTTTACCCTATGAAATTCAATGAATACTTTCAAATTTTCTTTTATCTCATTAAAAAAAGAAGTATACTTTCAAAACTCAAGCTCTGAGTATTACTGAGAATTCATACCTCATGACCGTAATTTCAAATTATGACTTCTGTTTTTAGAAGTATTTTTCCACATCAAGTTCAGTCACTTAGTGTGTCTGACTCTTTATGACGTCATGGACTACAGCACACCAGGTTTCCCTGTCCATCACCAACTCCAGGGCCTTGTTCAAAACTCATGTCCGTTGAGTCACTGATATCATCCAACCATCTCATCCTCTGTTGTCCACTTCTCCTCTCACCCTCAATCTTTCCCAGCATCAAGGTCTTTTCAAATGAGTCAGTTCTTCAAATCAGGTGGCCAAAGTATTGGAACTTCAGCTTCAGCTTCAGTCCTTCCAATGAATAGTCAGGACTGATTTCCTTTAGGATTGACTGGTTGAATCTCCTTGCAGTCCAAGGGACTCTCAAGAGTCTTCTCCAACCCCACAGCTCAAAATAATCAATATTCAGTGCTCAGCTTTCTTTAGAGTTCAACTCTCACATCCATACATGACTACTGGGAAAACTACAGCTTTGACTAGACGGATCTTTGTTGGCAAAGTAATGTTTCTGCTTTTGAATATGCTATCTAGGTTGGTCATAACTTTTCTTCCAAGCAATAAGTGTCTTTTAACTTCATGGCTGCAATCACCATCTGCAGTGATTTTGGAGCCCCACAAAAATAAAATCTGACACTGTTTCCACTGTTTCCCCATCTATTTCCCATGAAGTGATTGGACCAGATGCCATGATCTTAGTTTTCTGACTGTTGAGCTTTAAGCCAACTTTTTCAATCTCCTCTACCACAAAAATAAAATCTGACACTGTTTCCACTGTTTCCCCATCTATTTCCCATGAAGTGATTGGACCAGATGCCATGATCTTAGTTTTCTGACTGTTGAGCTTTAAGCCAACTTTTTCAATCTCCTCTTTCACTTTCATCAAAAGGCTCTTTAGTTCCTCTTCACTTTCTGCCATAAGGGTGATGTCATCTGCATATCTGAGATTATTGATATTTCTCCAGGTAATCTTGATTCCAGCTTGTGCTTCATCCAGCCTGGCTTCTCACACTCTGCATAGAAGTTAAGTAAGCAGGGTAACTATATGCAGCTTTGACATATTCCTTTCCCAATTTGGAACCAGTCTGTTGTTCCATGTTCAGTTCTACTTGTTGCTTCTTGATCTGTTTCCACATCAATCTAACATCTAAATAGGTCTCATGATGCAAATAATGTCTCATTAAATTTTCTTACTTTAGAATAGGGACTATAAACTATACGCTATAAAGAGAAAATTTTACAAAGTCGAACAATAGTGACATTTTTTTAATGTAGATATTAAAAGACAATGTCTTCAAACAAAGACCAGGAATCACTTTTTTAAAAATGTGCTGGTTTTCTCTAGGATAAGAATGAAACTTTCAATAGCAATCCCACCTGGGGCAGGATAAAAATTCACTAGGTATCTTCTAAATGAATAAATAAATACATAAATAACTTCAATGTGGTACTGTGAAATATCTTATTTTATAGCTGTTCATGTGTGGATATCTTGTCTACCCAACTCTACAGTAAGCTCTTTAAATCTTACCATTCATTTATTCAACAAACATTTCTTAGTTTTTTAAATTAATTTTTATTGGATTAGAGTTGCTTCAAAAGTTGCGTTTCTATCATACAGCAAAGTGAATCGGCTATATGTACACATATATCCCCTCTTTTTTGGATTTTCTTCTCATTTAGGTTTTCACAGGGCACTGAGTAGAGTTCCCTGAGCTGTATAGCAGATTTCTTGTTACCTATTTTATCCATAGTATCAATAGTGTATATATGTCAACCCCAATTTCCCAATTCATTCCAAACTCCCTTTCCATCACTGGTGTCCATACACTTGTTCTCTGTATCTATGTCTCTATTTCTGTTTTGCAAATAAGCTAATCCATACCATTTTTATCTATTCCACATATATGCTTTAATATATGATATTTTTCTCTTTCTGATTTACTTCATTCTATATGATGGTCTTTAGGCCATCCACTTCTCTGCAAATGACCCAATTTCACTCTTTTATCATGGATGAGTAATATCCATTGTGTATATGTACCACATCTTCTTTATCCATTCCTCTATTGATGAATATTTACTTGCTTCCATTGTGGAAGCTTACAGTATGGTAAACCAACCATTATTGTAAACAGTGCTGCACAGAACATTGGAGTGCATGTGTCTTTTTGAACTACAATTTTTCTCTGAGCATATGCTCAGTAATGGGATTGATGGGCCATTTGGTGGTTCTATTTTTAGGTTTTTTTTAGGGAGCTTCCATATATTGTTCCCCATAGTGCATATATCAATCTACATTCTCACCAACAGTACAAAAGAGTTTCCTGTTCTCCATACCCTCTCCAGTATTTACTGTTTGTAGATTTTTTTTATAATGGCTTTTCTGATCTGGAATGGACCTGACAGAGGCAGAAGAAATGACACGGACCAAACAGAAACTATATAGACCTAACAGAAGCAGAAGATATTAAGAAAAGGCAAGAATACACAGAACTGTGTTTTAAAAAGGCCTTAATGACTCAGATAACCATGATGGTGTGGTCACTCACCTAGAGCCAGACTTCCTGGAGTGTGAAGTCAAGTAGGCCTTAGAAAGCACTACTACCAACAAAGAAAGTGGAGCTGATGAAATTCCAGCTGAGTTATTTAAAATCCTAAAATATAATGCTGTTAAAGTTCTGTACTCAAGATATCAGTACATGTGGAAAACTCAGCAGTGGCCACAGGACTGGAAACGGTCAGTTTTCATTCCAATCCCAAAGAAGAGCAATACCAAAGAATGTTCAAACTACCAAACAATTCAGCTCATTTATGCTATCAAGTTTATGCTCAAAATCAATCCTTCAAGCTAAGTGTCAACAGTCCACAAACAAAGAACTTCCAGATGCACAAGCTGGATTCCGAAAAGGCAGAGGAACCAGAGATCAAATTGTCAACATTTGTTGAATCATGGAGAATGCAAATAAATTCCAGAAAAACATCTATTTCTGCTTCATTGATTATGCTAAAGTTTTTGTCTATGTGGATAACCACAAACTGTGGGAAATTCTTAAAGAGATGGGAGTACCAAACCACTTTATCTATCTTGCAAGAAACCTGCGGGTCAAGAAGCAAAAGTTAGAACCAGACATGGAACAATGGACTGATTCATATTTGTGAAAGGAGTATGACAAATCTGTATATTGTCATCTTGCTTGTTTAACTGATATACAGAGTACATCATGTGAAATGTTGGGCTGGAAGCAAGATTGCTGGGAGAAATATCAAAACCCACAAATATGCAAATGACACCACCCTAATGGTAGAAAGTGAAGAGGAAATAATGAGCTTATTGATGAAGATGACAAAGGAGAGTGGGGAAAACTGGCTTAAAACTCAACATCCTAAAAACCAAGATCATGGCCTCTGGTCCCATCATGTCAAGGGAAATTTTGCTGTTCAGTCAGTCAGTCTTGTCCAACTCTTTGTTACCCCATGGACTACAGCAAGCCAGGCATCCCTGTCCTTCACCATCAAGGCAAATAGATGGGGGTAAATATGGAAGCAGTGACTAACTTTATTTTCTTGGGCTCCAAAATCACTGTGGACAGAGATTGCAGCCATGAAATTAAAAGATGCTTCCTCTTTGAAAGAAAAGCTATGACCAACATAGACAGCATATTGAAAAGCAGAGACATTATTTTGCCAACAAATGTCCACCTAGTCAAAGCTATGGTTTTCCCAGTTGTATGTAGAGATGTGAGAGTTGGGCCATAAAGAAGGCTGAGTGCTGGAGAATTGATGCTTTCAAACTGTGGTGCTGGAGATGATTCTTGAGAGTCGCTTGGATAGCAAAGAGATCAAGTCAGTCCATCCTAAAGGAAATCAACCTTGAATATTCATTGGAAGGACTGATGCTGAAGCTCCAGTACTTTGGCCACCTGATGAGGACTGACTCATTGGAAAGGACCTTGAATTTGGAGAAGATTGAGAAGAGGGAGGTCACAGAGGATGAGATGGTTGAATGGCATCACCAACACAATGGACACGAGTTTGAGCAAATTCCGGGAGATAATGAAGGACAGGGAATTCTGGAGTGCTGCTGTTGATGGCCGGACAAAGAACTGGACATGACTGAGTGGCTGAACAACAAATTTGGATCATCATGAGGTGATACTTCATTGTAGCTTTGACTTTCTCTAATAATTAGTGCTGTTGAGCTTCTTTCCACGTGCTTATTGGCCATCTGTAGGGTGGCTCAGTGGTAAAGAATAAACCTGCCAATGTAGGAGACATAGGTTCAACCCCTTTGTTTCTCTGCTTTGGAGAAATGTGACCTAATCAGTTGTTCCATGTTCAATTCTAACTTTTGCTACTTGACCTGCTTACTGGTTTCTCACAAGACATATTAAGTCATCTGGTTCTCCCATTTCTTTAAGTATTTTCCACAGTTTGTTGTGATCCACACAGTCAAAGCTTTTAGTGTAGTCAGTGAAGCAGAAGTAGATGTTTTTCTGAAATTTGCTTGCTTTCTCCATGACCCAACAAATGTAAGCAACTTTATCTCTGATTCCTCTACCTTTTCTAATTCTAGCTTATACCTCTGGAAGTTATTTGTTCACATACTGCTGAAGCCTAGCTTGAAGGATTTTGAGCATAAACTTGCTAGCATGTGAAATTAGAGGAATTGTATGGTATTTTGAATATTCTTTGGAACTGCCCTTCTTCGGGATTGGAATGAAAGTGACCTTTTCCAGTCCTGTGGCCACTGCTGAGTTTTCCAAATTTGCTGGCATATTAAGTGCAGCAGTTTCATTAAGCACTTTCATCATCTTTTAAGATTTGAATAGCTCAGCTGGAATTCCACGACCTCCACCAGCTTTGTTCATAGTGATGCTTTCTAAGGCCCACCTGACTTCACACTCCAGGATATTTGGCTCTGGCTGAGTAGCAACACCAGGTCATTAAAATCTTCTTTGTATAGTTCTCTGTATATTCTTGCATCTCTTCTTAATCTCTTCTGCTTCTGTTAGGGCCTTACCATTTCTGTCTTTTATCCTGCCATGCTTGCATGACACTTTCTCTTGATCTCTCCAATTTTCTTGAAGAGATCTCTAATCTTTCCCATCTTATTGTTTGGCTCAATATCTTTGCACTATTCATTTAAGAAGGACTTATTTTTTTCTTCTTTCCATTCTCTGGAACTCTTCATTCATTTGGGTATATTTTTGCCTTTCTCCCTTGCCTTTGTTTCTATTCTCTCCTCAGCTATTTGTAAAGCCCACTCAGACAAATCAGGGAGTTTTGGAGTATTCTAATTTTATTCTTTTACAGATATTTGTGCCATTTTCCTAGCACCAATTATTGTCTTTTCTCCAGTTTATAGTCTTGTGTCCTTTGTCATAGATTAGATGCCCCTGGTGTGTGTGGGTTTATCTCTGGGCTTTCTCTCCTATTCCATTGGTCTATATTTCTGTTTTTGTGCCAGTAGCTTTATATTATGGTATAGTTTGAAGTCAGAGAAACTGATTCCTCCAGTTCCATTTTTCTTTCTCAAGATTGCTTTGCTTGTTTGGAGTCTTTTGAATTTCTCTACAAATTGCAAAAATTTCTGTTCTAGCTCTGTTAAAAATGCCATTGGTAGTTTGATAGAGATTGCATTGAATCTGTAGATTGCTTTGGGTAGTATAGTCATTTGTACAACATTGATTCTTCCAATCCAAGAAAAAGGTATATCTCTCCACCTTTTTGAGTCATTTTTGTTATCTTTCACCAATATCTTATAATTTTCGCCTACAGGTCTTTTGCTTCCTTAGATAGGTTTGTCCCTAGGCATTTTCTTCCTTTTGTTGCAATGGTAAATGGGATTCATTTATTGATTTCTTTTCCTGATCTTTTGTTGTTAGTGTATAGGGGAGTATAACAGAGTTCTGTGTGTTAATTTTGTATCCTGAAACTTTACTAAGTTCATTGATTAGCTCTAGTAGTTTTTTTGTGGCATCTTTAGTATTTTCTATGTATAATATCATGTTTTCAACAAAAGTTTATTGAATGCATAATATCAGGCACTGGTTTTAGGCATTGAGGATAAAGCAGATTTAAACAGTTAAAGATGAATGAAAATGATGGCAGTACAATTCTGTAAATACACTAAAACCCATTGAATCCTACACTTGAAATAGTAAATTTTATATTTAAATTCTCATCAATAAAGTTTTTAAAAATTACTGTCATTGAGAAACCCAATTTCTAATGAAATTTCTTTTTTAATTTTTTCTATTACTATAGCTAATACAGTATAGGTGTAAAGTAGAGATGAAACAAATGAAGTCACTCAGTCATGTCTGACTCTTTGCGTCCCCATGGACTGTAGCCTATCAGGCTCCTTCATCCATGGGATTTTCTAGGCAAGAGTATTGGAATGGATTGCCATTTCCTTCTCCAGGGGATCTTCCTGACCCAGGGATTGAACCTGGGTCTCCCACACTGTAGACAGACGCTTAACCATATGAGCCACCAGGGAAGTCCTCAAGATGGAAAAATATTAGCCAATTGATTTCTTGATTCATTCAAGGCATTGGTAAATCACTACAAGATCGTCATACATCTGATACCTTTGCTAGGAATCAGTATAGGCTATGACCCTGATGTTATTCAAACTTTTGTTCAGTACTGGCTTTTCCATGTATTACCCCACTATGTAACCAGATATTCTTCAGTCCCTAAGAACTTCACTTTCCTGTGCTAGTACCTCTCTCACTGAGAGAATTAAATAAGAAAGTGTGGGAGGACTTCCCTGGTGGTCCCACTGCTTGACTTCACTTTCCAATGTAGGAGGTGTAGGCTCGATCTCTGGTTGGGGAGCTAAGATTCCCACATGCCTCACAACCCTAAAAACAAAATATAAAACAAAAGCAATGTTGTAATAAATTTAATACAGACTTTAAAAATTGGTCCACATCAAAAAATATCTTAAAATATACTGAGGATATAAAGAAAATATAGGGGGAAAATATAAGAGAAATACCAATGAAGCAAGACTGATTGTATTTTGCTAACTGTTGAAATAGTGATAGGGTTTATTGTAAGATACTCTTTATTTTGGATTAGTAACAAATGAAAATTTAAATTAAAAAAATATAGATGATAAATAGAAGACATGAGGAAGAAGGCAAGAATTATTACTGACTTAAGTGAATGTATGATAAAAACAACTTCAATTTTCTTCCTGAAAAGGAAGCCATGAATATTGCTCATTATTTGTCTCCATGCTTTGCAAGAATTACAAATATTTTCACATACGATTTTTCTCTGAGATAAATAAGGAAATGGAAATCAGTAGGTATTTGCTCTCACAGTATCATTCTGATAACTCTATTACAATCATTATAGTGAGCTCAGGAAAAACAGACCAGTTTCTCACACTATTCATGTAACCAAAAATTGTCTGACAGTTGTCACAGTGCAGCCACCTCTCCATTTCATGTGTAAGAGAAAGATGCAAGCTAACTTCTGGTTTTAGCTTTTTGTTTACAAATATATCTTCAATTTCCCATCTGGGCTACACAAAACATGCCATAAATTCTTGACAAAATGTTCCACAAATTCCTAGGCCCCTGGTGTCTGAGCCCTGTTGATCCCATTAGTTTATTTTCTCTTTATTAGATTTAAAGGAAGAGATCAAACACACATATGAATGTTGTTACTTATTTTATATCTTGCAGTTCCCTCAGAAGTAAGAAACTGACAATCACCATGGCCTTTGTGGGGGGTGGCAGGAAGGAAGAGCTGAAGTCTCAGCATGTCTGGAGTTACGGGAAGTAAGAACAGGATAGCGGTCCTGGGCTGGCCATCACCACTGGGACAAGCAGAAGGTGAGGAAAGTCAGGGAAATGGCTAGCTGGGTGGATGAGTTAAAGGGTGAGAGGTGTGCCTTCCAGTGGGAGAATGCACTGAATAAAGAGGGCACACAACACTGCCAGGTGGAGACAGGAGCCTGGCAGCGAAGGTGAGAAGGGCCTAAATGACTGACCGTGATGACGCTGGCATGCGGCCTCGCAGCCCCTCTTGCAGCAAGTCTCTGATAAGCATCTGCTCTGTGGCTGGCACTGTGACAGTGACAAGACAGAAATAGTTTCTGCCCTTTTGGAATTATCTGCTAGCAGTTGGTGCAGGCTGTTACAACGCAGTGATGGAGCGTCTTACAGACAATGAGAGCAGAAGTACAGGGCCCTAACCCAGACTCAGGAAATCCTAAGAAAATAACACTTAAACTCAGTCCTGATCTATTAGGAGTCAGCACGAGAGGAAGCAAAGGTCAAAAGGTGTTCGGATGCCTTCAGCTGTAAGAAATGGAAAGTCAAGACTGATTTAAACAGCAAGCACTTTTGCTAGATTGCAAAGAGGCAATCTGGAAGTTGGCTGCACCTCAAAGTTGATTGAACCATAGGTGAAGACATGTCATGGAAACAGGATTTGTCACCTCTCTGTTCTACTGCCCACAGCATGGGCATCGCCCTATTTCTGGTTCCCTTTATGGCTACAGGATGCTGATCATAGCATTTTACTGCTATATGTTACCTCACTCAAACTGAAGAGAGAAAGATGATAACTTTCTATCATTCTCTCTAAAGAGTAAGAGAGACCTTTCCCAGTAGCTTCTAGCAAATCTCTCCTGTATCACATTTCCCAGAACTAGATCATATAAGCAACCACAGGCAATACAGATTGGATTACCTTTAGGTAACTGAGGAACAGGTAGAATTGATATTAGGGAACCAAACACCAAGTCTACTGCAAGGTGGGAGATGGGGGGGAAAATATGTAACAGGAAAAAAATTCCAAGAGAAAGAATCAATATCTCTGAACTCCTGGAGGCCAAGGAAAACATGGGAAAGACAAACACAGGCAAAGTTATGCAAAGAAGATAAAGTACGTAGCATCGTTAGCATGCCAGATGCAAGCAGGGCAAGCACCACGAGTGTGCACAATGGCCCCCACAAAACACCAGTCGGCTTTATCCCCAATAAATCCACTGTAGATTCTCAAGTCCAAGGTCCCAGGGACTCTGTTTGAGATGCATAGTTAGAACTTTACTGTCAGAAGCTGACAAGCTTGCTTTCTTGAAAGCCAGGACATAAGCTGCAATCATGGTAAGCAGGGTGAGGACAGCTCTCCCATCTTCTCATGGAGCTAGCTCTAGCAGTTTTGGGGCACTGAGACCCAGCCCCTTAGATTCAGTGTCCTCAGGGTGAGGCACTAACAGAGAAGTAATGTTGAGGCTCCTTCAAATGGCACTGACACAGAGGGGATCAATGAGTAAGGGCTGCAGGAGGAGACGAGAAGAATATCAACAGTGTTGCTCCACAAGTGACTCAGCTATTTTGGACCCAGGTGACAATAAATTATAAACACCTGTAGGGAAGCTAAATCCTTGGAAAGAGACCTGGAGGTCATTATAAGTTTTATCATCAACATAAAGCCAGTTGGCATTAGGTTGGATTAGTACAGAGGAAATTTCATGGAGTAGAGAGAAGCAAGCAGATTTCCAGAGGTGTAATTAATTAATTGTTAACTAATTAACAATCTCAAGAATGACAGAATGATCTCTGTTCATTTCCAAGGCAAATCATTCAATATCATGGTAACCTAAGTCTATTCCCTAACCAGTAATGCTGAAGAACCTGAAGTTGAACTGTTCTATAAAGACCTGCAAGATCTTCTAGAACTAACACCCAAAAAACAATGTCCTTTTCATTATAGGGGACTGGAATGCAAAAGTAGGAAGTCAAGAAATACCTCGAGTAACAGGCAAAGCTGATCTTGGGGTACAGAATGAAGTAGGGCAAAGACTAATAGAGTTTTGTCAAGAGAATGCACTGGTCATAGAAAATACACTCTTCCAACAACACAAGAGAAGACTCTATACATGGACATCACCAGATGGTCAATACAAAAATCAGTTTGATTATATTCTTTACACCCAAAGATGGAGAATCTGTATACAGTCAGCAAAAACAAGACTGGGAGTGGACTGTGGCTCAGATCATAAACTCCTTATTGCAAAATTCAGATTAAATTAAAGAAAGTAGGAAAACCACTAGACCATTCAGTTATGACCTCAATCAAATCCCTTATGATTATACAGTGAAAGTGAGAAATAGACTTAGAGGACTAGATATAATAGAGTGCTTCATGAACTATGGATGAAGGTTCGTGGCATTGTACAAGAGACAGAGATCAAGACCATCCCCATGGAAAAGATGCAAAAAAGCAAATGGCTGTCTGAGGAGGCCTTACAAATAGCAGTGAAAAGAAGATAAATGAAAAGCAAAGGAGAAAAGGAAAGATATACCCATTTGAATGCAGAGTTCTAAAGAAGAGCAAGAAGAGATAAGAAAGCCTTCCTCAGTGATCAGTGCAAAGAAATACAGGAAAAGCATAGAGTGGGAAAGACTAGAGATCCCTTCAAGAAAATTAGAGATACCAAGTGAGAACTTCATGCAGAGATGGGCTCAATAAAGGACAGAAATAATATGGACCTAACAGAAGCAGAAGATATAAGAAGAGGTGACAATAAGACACAGAATTGTACAAAAAAAGATCTTCATGACTCAGATAATCACGATGGTGTGATCACTAACCTAGAGCCAGACATCTTGGAATGTGAAGTCAGGTGTGCCTTAGGAAGCATCATTACGAACAAATCACTAGTGGAGGTGATGGAATTCCAGCTGAGCTATTTCAAATCTTAAAGGATGATGCTATGAAAGTGCTGCACTCACTATGCCAGCAAATTTGGAAAACTCAGCAGTGGCCACAGGACTGAAAAAGGTCGGTTTTCATTCCAATTCCAAAGAAAGGCAATGCAAAAGAATGCTCAAACTACTGCACAATTGCACT
>SJYC01020284.1:0-62203 GCA_006408675.1 Madoqua kirkii | reverse complement strand
GCTATTTCCAAGTCAACATGTATAGAACTACTCAGTTCTTTTAATGGCTACATGCATCTTCCATTGTATGGAGGTACCGTACTCACTTAACTGGTGTGCTATTGATGAGCATTTAGGTTGTGTTTCAATCTTCTGATGAATATGTTACTTAAAAATTATCTTGCTGAATGTTACCAAATTGCTCTTTATTCATAAAGACTGAATGTTGGTGGGCTGTATTTTGGTCATCTTTTTCATTGTTCTTTTTCTCGTGTCATCTCTAAATTGCATATTTTGGAAGACTGTTGTAAAACAAAGATTTATCTCTGAAACCTCCCAACATATGTCTGCATCCAAATGAAAGGGCTCTGTTTTTCAGTACCTATTGATTTGTTTGTTTCACAAGCATCCAGTTCTTAGTGTGTTACAACTGTGATGAAATCTACACACCCTCCCCACACACACTTCCACCCCTGAAAGTGAAAGTCACTCAGTCCTGTCCAACTTTTTGTGACCCCATGGACTATACAGTCTATGGAATTCTCCAGGCTGGAATACTGGAGTGGGTAGCCTTCCCCTTCTCCAGGGGATCTTCCCAATCCAGGGATCAAATCCAGGTCTCCCTCACTGCAGGTGGATTCTTTACCAGCTGAGCCACAAGGGAAACTCCCACCCTTAATCCAAGGCAAACAGTCAACCTCTGCAATCTACTCTAGAGAAGCATCTTCCCAAGTTGAGTGTCCTATCTTGGCATTGCAAGTCTTGGGCACTTTATCTTCACTGTAAGAATTATTTCTTTATAATTTATTATTTATTAGAGAAATACTTCATTTGGTCCCCCCGACCAGAGTATAAGCTTAAGAGCAGAGAACACATCTTAGTTATTAAATCTTTTCAGTATCATTAATTCAGTCTCAGCACTTCAGTCCTCACCTATTATGCCCCTTGATCCCCACCCACCGCATCGAGCCTCTCGCTCGGCCCTCTAGAGGACAGTGGGTGTGAGGTTCAGTCCTTTCAGCTGTCCTCCCACCCTCTTTGATATGAACACCACCACCTAACCTCCTCCTTCCTCACCCCAGTGGATTTGGCTTCTCTTCCACATGAAGTCACGCCTTTTGTGTCCTTCATGCCCTTCGTGTGCTCTGGAATGCTGTCCTTTCTTATTTCCTTATGAGTCTTAAGGAGCAGCAGCCTCTCTTCAGCTGCACATACATCCATTCCCTGTCTCATATAGACTTGCTCGTACTTCTCATCATTTAAAATAAAACAGCAAAAACACTCCTGGCCCCCTCTAGCCTTCTTAGCTGTTCTGTTCAGTTGCGTCTGACTCTTTGTAACTCGTGGACTGTAGCCTGCCAGGCTCCTCTGTCCATGGAATTCTCCAGGCAAGAATCCTGGAGTGAGTAGCCACTCTCTTCTCCAGGCGATCTTCCCAACCAGGGATTGAACCCGTGTCTCTTGCGTTGACCCTGAGCCACTAAGGAAGCCCCAGCCTTCTAGCTACCACCCTCTTTATCTCCTTTAGAGCCAAGTTCTTTAAGAATTACCTCCCCTTGCTATATCCATTTTCTCTCTCACTCACCTCTTCAGTTTAGTTCAGTTGCTCAGTCGTGTCTGACTCTTTGTGACCCCATGAATCGCAGCATGCCAGGTCTCCCTGTCCATCACCAACTCCTGGAGTTCACCCAAACTCATGTGCATCGAGTTGGTGATGCCATCCAGCCATCTCACCCTCTGTCATTGCCTTCTCCTCCTACCTCCAATGCCTCCCAGCATCAGGGTCTTTCCCAATGAGTCAACTCTTCACATGGGTGGCCAAAGTATTGGAGTTTCAGCCTCAGCATCAATCCTTCCAATGAACACCCAGGACTGGTCTCCTTTAGGATGGACTGGTTGGATCTCCTTGCAGTCCAAGGGACTCTCAAGAGTCTTCTCCAACACCACAGTTCAAAAGCCATCAATTCTTCGGTGCTCAGCTTTCTTCACAGTCCAACTCTCACATCCATACATGACCACTGGAAAAACCATAGCCTTGACTAAACAGACCTTTGTTTGCAAAGTAATGTCTCTGCTTTTGAATATGATGTCTAGGTTGGTCATGACTTTCCTTCCAAGGAGTAAGTGTCTTTTAATTTAATGGCTGCAGTCACCATCTGCAGTGATTTTGGAGCTCCAGAAAATAAAGTCTGACAGTTTCCACTGTTTCCACATCTATTTCACATGGAGTGATGGGGACAGATGCCATGATCTTAGTTTTCTGAGTGTTGAGCTTTAAGCCAACTTTTTCACTCTCCTCTTTCACTTTCATCAAGAGGCTTTTTAGTTCCTCTTCACTTTCTGCCATAAGGGTGGTATCATCTGCATATGTGAGGTTATTGATGTTTCTCCCGGCAATCTTGATTCCAGCTTGTGCTTCTTCCAGCCCAGCGTTTCTCATGATGTACTCTGCATAGAAGTTAAATAAGCAGGGTGACAACATGCAGCCTTGACGTACTCCTTCATTCCCCTCTTACCTGACCCTACTCAGGCCTCTTCGCTGTCATTCCGTCGCAGAGATTTATCAGCCATCAATTCAAGGGCACTTGCAGGCACCGGCATCAGGCTAGCCTCTCTGTAGCAGCTGGAATGCTTGGCAGTTCCTTGTCCTTGCTCTCCCCACTCTCTCCCCGGAGAATTCTGTGAAACTCCCACACTCCTGGTTTTTCTCCTGCTTTTCTGGAAGCCTCTTGATAGCCCCCTCCAGCCCCTTCCACCCCCAAATTGGAACAGTTCTCAGAGGCCTATCTTTAAGGGACTTCCTTTCTGTCTCCTAGGCGCTCTGCCCAGGGAGCTTATCTTTTCTCAAAGGCCGTGTGTTTCGTGCCTCCTCAGTTTCTACCTTTAGCCCAGACGCCAGTCCTTTAGCTGCCACTGCCTCCGGTCCCCACTGCAACCCTGCAGGCACCTCACATTGCACACCCCACTGTCTCCCTCCTTCCGCACTCTGTTCCCGCCCTCATCTCACAGTTCTTTATATAGGTGAGGAATATTACCATCCTAGCTCAGGCTACAAACGTAAAGGCCATCCTTCCTCCTGGAGTGTACTCTTTGCGCCAGCCACATCCAAGTGCTCGCCAGGCTGGGCATTAGATCTGTTGTCTGTTTAAGTTCACTGCTCCTGCCTTAGTGCTGGGTCTTTATTTAGTCTCTTACCTTGGCTAGTCCAACAGCCTCCAATCCTCTCTCTGTCTCTCAAATTTATTTTCATCATTGGCAGTATCTTCCTGAAACTGAAATCTGAACATGGCCCTCCTTGGCTCAGGTTCTTCAGTGGCCTCCAGTTCCATAGGGTACTGTCTGTTGCCTTCAGTGAGGCTGGTTGAGATCTGGATCCTCTTCATCTCCATCTGCTGCCTTCCCCTCACTCATCATCTCGTCTCCACTTATGTAAGCTGTTTGTACCACGTTCTTCTGTATTTTCATGCACCTACCATGCTGACTCTTCTGCGTGGATGTGCTTCCCTTCCATCTCCCATCCCCTTCCATCTGGAGAAATCTTCCATGGCTTAGTTAACTGTGAAACCCCCAGTGACTCCCTCTCCTGATTTCGCCGAGCACCTTGTACCAATCTCTATCAGGGACCCCATCCCAGTATGTTACAGTGCTCTGCTTTCTGTCTCTTCTGCCACCCTGTGAACTCTCTGGGGCTAATGATACTTTGTAACCTGAGCGCCAGCATAATGGCCGCCATGTAGAAAGTGTCTGTGGATGCCCCTTGAATGAAAGGGGAGGAAACTGAAGAGAGGTCTGGACAGCTTACATTGAAAACAGCAGTTCCCAGCCTTTTTGGCACCAGGGACCAGTTTTGTGGAAAACAGTTTTTCCACAAATAATTGGAGGTAAGGGGTGGTTTCAGGATGATTCCAGCACATTACATTTATTGTGTACTTTATTTCTATGACTATTCCATTGTGATACATCAGTTCAGTTCAGTCGCTCAGTCGTGTCCGACTCTTTGCAACCCCATGAATCGCAGCACGCCAGGCCTCCCTGTTCATCACCATCTCTCGGAGTTCACTCAGACTCATGTCCATCGAGTCCATGATGCATCCAGCCATCTCATCCTCGGTCACCCCCTTCTCCTCCTGCCCCCAATCCCTCCCAGCATCAGACTCTTTTCCAATGAGTCAACTCTTCGCATGAGGTGGCCAAAGTACTAGAGTTTCAGCTTTAGCATCATTCCTTCCAAAGAAATCCCAGGGTTGATCTCCTTCAGAATGGACTGGTTGGATCTCCTTGCAGTCCAAGGGACTCTCAAGAGTCTTCTCCAACACCACAGTTCAAAAGCATCAATTCTTCGGCGCTCAGCCTTCTTCACAGTCCAACTCTCACATCCATACGTGACCACAGGAAAAACCATAGCCTTGACTAGACGGAAAGTAATGCCTCTGCTTTTGAATATGCTATCTAGGTTGGTCATAACTTTTCTTCCAAGGAGTAAGTGTCTTTTAATTTCATGGCTGCAGTCACCATCTGCAGTGATTTTGGAGCCCCCCCCAAAAAAAGTCTGACACTGTTTCCACTGTTTCCCCATCTATTTCCCATGAAGTGATGGGACCAGATGCCATGATCTTCGTTTTCTGAATGTTGAGCTTTAAGCCAACTTTTTCACTCTCCTCTTTCACCTTCATCAAGAGGCCCTTTAGCTCCTCTTCACTTTCTGCCATAAAGGTGGTGTCATCTGCATATCTGAGGTTATTGATATTTGTCCTGGCAATCTTGATTCCAGCTTGTGTTTCTTCCAGCCCAGTGTTTCTCATGGTGAGATAATTACACAGCTCACTGTAATGCAGAATCAGACTATAATGCAAGCAGTGGGGAGCAGCTGTAAATACAGGTGAAGCTTTGATTGTTCACACATCACTCACCACTTGCCATGTGGCCTGGCTCCTAACAGGTCATGGACCAGTAACCTGTCCATGGCCCGAGGGTTTGGGACCCCTGATTTAAAAGAGAGCCTACTGATGTCTTTAAAAGCACAGAGAATTTCTTTTTTTAGACAGCTCCATTGATACTCATTGTTCTCTGCACAGCCGCCTTTCCTGCTTGAGAGTCTGATTCAGAACTTTCAGCAAGATGTCTGCTCCTTCCTAAAGGAGGTGTACCAGCTGATATCGAGCCTGGGTAGCTCCATGCTACTTCAGGGCACTTTCTGTCTTCTCACTATTGAGATTTCAGTCTAGAAATCCCTGAAGTCAATGGTGAACATTATCTCACTTTTTTTTTTGCCGAAAATAAAGTTCAGCCACTCTCTGACTCTGAACCTGTACAACAGTGTAATCCTCCCTACCAAATTCAACCTCCAGCCTTGCAGTGAAGAACAGCCACTTTTCCTTTTCAGCTTTGTCGGTTCTGTGTGTACTTAGGGCATATCTTGGCTATTGTGAGTAACGCTGCAGTGAACACGGGAGTACAGATACCCCTTTAAGATCCTGATTTCAGTTTCTTTGGATAAATACTGAGTCGTGGGATTGCTGGATCCTATCGTAGCTCTATTTTACATTTTTTTAAGGAAACGCCATACTGTTTTCCATAGTGGCTGCACTAGCTTGTACTCTCAACAGTGCACAAGGGTTTATGCAGGAATTCTTTAAGTTTGCAATATTTGTATGTAACTGAAATCATGTCGAAATGAAAAGAAAAAAATAATGATGAAGCAGAAAAAAAAACAATGGTTGGTAAGAGAAATAAACAGTAAGATGTTTTCCAGTATTTCTCGACTGTGTTCCTTCTCTGAGATAAAGCAGTCTCTGCTTCCAAGTCCATAAATCTCACTGGTAAGGAGGTCAGCGGAGACTGCCCCTAACACAGGGTCCCTGTGCTCTGCCTCCCCAGACGCACTGAACCTGCAGGCCGGCCTCACTCTTGGCACTCGACCAAACTTGGGGAGAACCAACCCGATGCCAGCATGATGCAGATATCTCAGGGCACGATTAGCACGCCTTGGCCCCAGAGCTACCATTCTAGGTAAGTGACCACAGCTGAGACCTGGAGGTGGGGGTGGGGTTTGCTTTCAAATGCCCTGTTCCCAGAAAGGATTGTTTTCTTTTACTCACCCCGAGTATTAAGTCTCTCTACCCACTATCCGCATCCTCTTAAAAGCCCTGACGCACATATGAGTCATCGCCTGCTGGGCTAGACTAGCGTGGAGAGAGGCCAGGGTTATTTTGAACAATGACTAGCCATTTGAGATATTTATGGGGTTTATTGATCCCCAAACAGACATTTCTCAATTACACACTATAGCAGAAAAACTGACGGCTCCCTCTCTTGATGCTTGACATCCTTTCTTTTAGTCAAATATGTATCTATTTTTTATCTGAATGGTTTTATTCAGTATTTGAACTTCCCACTTGGTTTTTCTCTCTCTGTTAAAGCCAGTTATCCAACTTAGCTCCAATCAAAGCAGTTAACACACCGAGGGCTGTTCAGTATGTACATCATCTCATGCGGTCCTTCGTATGCTCTCTTGAAACAGTCTTCTTGACTCCATTTCATAGGACAGGATGTTGAAGCTGGAGAGATGGGTTTGTCCAGGCTCAAACATCTGCTCAGTACCTGAGTCATGAATCAAATCCAAGCCAGGTTTCAAAGCCATTGCCCATAACCTCATATACTTCCTCTATACTGGCTATATGAGTCATCTTTCTTCTGCTTGTCTTATTGCTCCAGCAGTCAAGGTCCAGTCAGAAAAAAGCAGAGCCATCACGAGTGATGCAGGGGAAGGAATTTATTATGTAATCAGACCTGACACAGTTGAAGGGGACTGAGGAGAAGGGAGCCAAGCTTGACCCCACCCCCCCGCCAGACCTATTAAAGAATGAAGTCAGGACACCTCTGACTTCATTCAGGGGTATGGGCATGGCCGTGTTACAGGCTTTTAGAAGGTTGGATGCGGAGGCCCAGCTGTGGAAGGGACACCAGATGGTGAGGTACTTGGGCTTATAAATCAGTCAGGGGTGATTTATGTCAGTCAGGGGCATTTATTACAGACTTGGAGCCATGCAAATTTGAGTCCATCAGATGCCAGGGAGGCAGGCCCTGTTGCTTACTATTTGGAAGTACTTGGATATAGGTTATAGTAGGGAGGCAGGAGGGCTTCCCAGGTGGTGCCAGTGGTAAAGAATCTACCTGCCAATGCAGGAGACACAGGACATGCAGATTCAGTTCCTGGGTTGGGAAGATCCCCTGCAGAAGGAAATGGCAACTCATTCCAGTATTGCCTGGATAATTCCATGGACAGGGAATTTGGT
Organism: Madoqua kirkii; assembly: GCA_006408675.1. Lineage (NCBI taxonomy): Eukaryota > Metazoa > Chordata > Mammalia > Artiodactyla > Bovidae > Madoqua > Madoqua kirkii. The sequence continues at coordinate 54,929 of SJYC01020284.1, read as the reverse complement.
AGGCTGCAGTCCATGGGGTCATAAAGAATCGGACACAGAGTGGCCAGGCACAAAGTGCTGGTCAGTATCAGGGAGGGGAGGATGTTGCTGGAAGGATTACTTAACAAACAGATGGTGGCTATGCATTTGGCGAGGCCAAGACTCAGAACCCCCACGACCCACGTCTGCTCAGATCAAGGGCCAAATAAATCCTAGAGCTCTGACTGGTGGGCATGGCCTGTTAGGATACTTCTTGGTTGCCGTCCTTGTTACAGACACTCCTTTCCCTTGCCCACAGCCACACACACACACGCCCCCCCACTCCACCACCACCCCCGCCCCGTAACCCTGAAAAAATTTCACCATCTGAGCCCTGTGTGCTCCAGGAACACAGCCCCAACAGGGCCCACGTGCCGTGCAGGCACAGTGCTTTTGCTCTGTGGGCATGGCCGTGTTACAGGCTTTTAGAAGGTTGGATGTGGAAGCCCAACTGTGGAAGGGACACCAGATGGTGAAGAACTTGGGCTTATAAATCAGACTTCGGTTTCAATCTCAATTTCATTACCTACTGCATAAGCTTGAGCAAAGCACTTAACCTCTTTGATCTTGGTTTCTTTGTCTGTAAAATGAAATTAATAATATATATCTCATTGGATCATAGGATTAAACAAAGTAACATATGTAAGACAGTGTAGTTCCTGGAACATAGTGAGCACTCAGTAATTATGAAAAGTAATTATAATAATTAAGACTGAAAACTTGTCAGAGACACTATGAAACATAGTAGCAAACGAGGTTAATGGCATGAACCAGTGCACATTTATAAAATGCAGGAGTGTATTAACAGGGTGTACCCCTCCTAAACCACTAACCTTTGTTGATGTTCAGTTGCTAAGTTGTGTCCCACTGTTTGCAACTGCATGTCAGACCCCATATTGGAGCCTGCCAAGCTCCTCTCTTCATGGAATTCTCCAGGCAAGAGTTCTGGAGTGGGTAGCCATTCCCTTCTCCAAGGGATCTTCCCAAACCAGGGATCAAACCCAGGTCTCCTGCATTGCAGGCGGATTATTTACCACTGAGCCAGCAGGGAAGCCCATTAACCTTAGGAGGCCCTTAAATCTGAAGTCATACTGTGACCTAAATATACACTGGGCTGAAGGCAGAAACAACTGCAAGTGGTGCCTAGAATCACTGCCCACAGTAACTATGGTGAGCTCCCAGAGGCCCCAGGAGAGTGGCAGTGTTGACATCAGAAGCGCAGTATTCTTCAGGCTCTGCTTTTCCACTTGCTGTTTCTTCCTCACCCCAACCTCCAGAGGGGTTTAGGCAGGTGGAGCCTGCACTGAACCTACCACTCTGCCCTCTAGTGCAAGCTTCAGCGCAGCCTTCCCTAACACAATGACTGTCAACACAGGTATAGGAGGAGAAAGGAAAGCTTGGGTTACCCCAAAATGACACGTACATGTGGATTTTCTTCTACCCCAGCTCAAAGCACCCTGTGGTCTGTTCACTCCATGCCTTGGGTTCGCAGCTCTGAGTTCCGCCATAGGGGCTGCCCTTTGGCAGCTGTAGCTGGAGAAGCTCTCCTGGTACATTTCTCAGGGGCACAGTGGCATCTAGTGGTCTGGTGGGCAGCATCCCTGTGACAGCCTTCACACAGCCTCAGTCCTAAATATGTGGATCTGTTTCTCATTAAGAAGCAGGAAAAGGAGAGGGAGCTCGAGGGATGGGGAGGGCCAGGAGAGAGGGGGCGAGATGTTCAAAGAGACAGAAGATATGTAGTTTTCACTGCTTGCAAACTGGCTTAGATCTGGAATTTCACTGAAACTGTGTTCCAGCTGCTTTCTCTCAGATCCTTGTCACTGTCTTTCTGCTGTCCTATAGAAATCTCACAATGGTCCTAAAGTATTAGGACTTCTTAGGAAAAACCTCCAAAAAATCCTGTAGTCTAGTCCCCTCGCGAGAGGCTGAAATAACACCATCAGAATACTAAAGAACCAGTACATGCTCAGTGATTCATTCCTCTAACAAATAGGTATGGAATACCTACTATGTCTGAGATAATTTTTAGTTATTGAGAGTTCAAGACTGAGCAAGACATCAAAAGGTAGTATTTATTGTTTCCCCAGGTATGTTCCATGGAATAATAATCCATTAGACACTCCTTGGGGAAAACTTTTAGGGTCATGTAAGTTTAGAAATCACTGCTTGGGATTTCCCGGGTGGTCCAGTGGTTAAGACTTCGCCTGCCAGTGCAGGAGTGAGGGTTTAACCCCTGGTCAGAGAACATGTGGGATACTACCCACATGCCTTGTGGCCAAAAAATCAAAATACAAAACAGAAACAATATTGTAACAAATTCAGTAAAGACTTTAAAAATGGTCTACATTCAAAAAAAAAACTTAAAGCACTGCTTAGTATATTTGCCTTGCAGAATATCACATGAACAAATTTATTAAGGACTCGGATGTCTTAAATTATAGTTATTTACCTTATCTAGCCCAGTATTTTCCAGACATATTTTATCATCTGAGGAATTAATCAATGTTCTGGGAGTACACTTTAGAAATGTTTTCATATAATTGTTTTGTGCTCTTTGTTGTGTTTTAAGTATTTAGAAAATACTTTTAAACAGAGGTGATGTAATGTCAAGTAGTGGTAAGTGCTGTGAAGATGATAAAGCAGAGTAGCAAGAAATGAGACAGGAGGTATTTTTAAGATAGTAAGTGGCAGGAAGTCTCCGATGCAGTCATGAATAAAGGAAGGGAGTGAGCCAGGTGAGGAGCATTCCTTATGGTGGGAACAGTGAATACAAAGGCTCTGAGGCCCTGATGTGGGAACGTATTTCATGGGTTTGAAAGGCCATCAGTGGCCATTATGCCAGAGTGCAGTGAGCAAGGGGGAGAGCAATGGGAAACGAGGGTAGAGAAGTCGTCAGACCACAGTGAGAACTCTGACACGCTTGACACACTCATCTTGAGAGTAAGGATGTCTCTGTGTGGGCTGGAGCTGCTGCGGGATTGGAGACCTGCGTGTCAGGTTCTTGGCAGCCAGCTGTAAGAGTGCCATCTTGGAAGCAAGCATGGCAGGGGCAATCAGAATTACTGCTTCCAGAATGTGGTAGAAGAGCTTGCTCCTAGAGGATGATGTCAGGGCACTCCATGGCATGGCATAGGTCACTGGGTCTTAGTCGCCAGGCAGCTTGGAAATGAGAATTTGGGGAGACAGAGCTCTCCCTGAGTAGCAGTGAAGAGTAAGAATGGCCCTCATGGGATGCATTCCATCTGAGGACTGGTGGGTTAAGTGTCCTTTGGCTGCAAGACGGAACCCACTCTTCCCTTGCTCTGCTTGGCTTGAGTTCATAGTTCTAGATCCATCTGTATTTTGCAATGGCATTTCCTCCCATTCAGTAGTGTTTCAGTTAACCCATCAGTTTATTCACTTTGATTTTTCTTTTTCACATATTGCTAAATTAGATCTGGATTATCCTTTTAGTGAAAGACTGCTAAAATTCTTAGCAGTGGGGAGGAGGATTAAGTAGTGTCTACCACCTGCATGGAATTGGTGAGCAAAAACAGCCCTTGTGGGTCTACTGCTTCCGTGTCCCCTCGAAGTATTAACTCTGAGTCTTGTGTTAGAGGAGATAAACAGGAGCACAAGTGGGTCATAGGGGATTATCTTCAGTCACGTCATGTGCATTTTCAGCACATCCTCTTCATTTGGGGGTGTGGGGTAAATGCTGGTAGTGACATATGCCTTGACATGGAGTGCCAGGACTGGCTTCCCTAATCTGGTTGGGATTAACCCTTCCTTCCTCCTTGAATTTATACCTGTCCCTGCCAAAGCAAGATGTTCCATTCAGTAAGTTTACTTGCCCTGAAAAAGAAATATTATTCTGGGGGGAAATTGCTGAAAATGTAGTCTTCTTTTCCTTGAATTCTGCTCTAGTTTTGACTCAGAATCTGATCCTTCTAGTATCTTCCCGTATACTCTGGAGACAGTCCAGCAAAGCATTATCACCTACTCAGCCATGAAGACACCATATTTACTTACATGAGATCTAGAAATATAATAATAGCTCCATGGATTTTAATAGTGTTTAAATGCGTATTCATTTAAAAATGAAAAGCCTCAGGCAAGCACTCTTCATTTTCTTTATTCTTTTTGTGACGCTATGGACTGTAGCCCACCACGCTTCTCTGCCCATGGGATTTTTCCAGGCAAGAATCGAGTGGGTTGCCATTTCTTCCTCCAGGGAATCTTCCTGACCCAAGGATCGAACCTGTGTCTCCTGCATTGCAGGCAGATTCTTTACCGCTGAGCCTCAGGGAAGCCCTCTTTAGAGAACAGTGAATCACAAATGTTTGAACTGTTGAGACTGCTGTTTGATTTTTGAGCTACTTATTCTTCCTTCCTATCTCTATTCTCTCTCGCCCACCATGCTGGGTGAAGTATATTTGGGGTTTATAATTAAAGTTAGCTATAAGTAATTCTGTTTTCTGGCAACTTTTTGGAGGAGCTAGTGACGGAGAAAGTCTTACAGTCCAGCGTATGAGGCTTTGCCCAGACTCTGGGAGGTTGTCCATGGGTGATGGTCTCCCAGTACCTGAAGCCTCCCGTGATTAAGATATCTTATCCATCCTGCCTCTCCTCTCTCATCCACTTTTTCTAGCTCTCAATTTTTTTCAGTATTCTCTCATTCAGTTTTGTGTTTGGCTTTCTTACCACAAACAAATTGTCTCTTGTACAGTGGAAATTCCAGGAAGATTGCCAGGGAGTAGCCCTTCAACTCCATAAAAAGGAAAGATATTAACTAAAACCGGGGACATGTGCAGTCTCCCTCACCCATCCGCGTGCCTGGTCTCTTACTAAGCTTTCCCCTTCTTCCCACAGACGCCCCAAGAGACACAAAATGTCAGTCTCTGTCCCTCTAACTCATCTCATCCTCCGCTTTCCTCCCCCTCCTCTCTCATTTTTTGGGCACGTGCAGAATGTCACTTCTGGCATGGAGCACAGCACATCATCGTGTTGCCTGAGCCCAAAGGCCCACGTGGCATCGTCCTGCTCCCCACTTCTCCCTTGTCGAGCCTGGGTGATTAATTAGAGACACACAGGTTACGGTGTTGGGCAGTTACTCCTAGTGATGACATGTAGGGAGGCCGAGCAAGGCCCAAATATGGTCCTTTCACCCACCCTTCCAGAAACCAAACATCTTGCACAACAGTCCATTTATAAGCTAGTCCTGTGCCTGGAAGCCTACTGAACAATCAGGGCTCACCGCTGACTGCCCTGCCTCCCTTTCTTCCAGCTCCGCCACCAGTGGCCTCTCCGGCTATGACCACGCATATCTGAGGCAGAGCCCCGACCGGTGCAGCTCCCAGGGGAGCATGGAGAGCCTGGAGCCCGGCGGGGGACACCCACCCTGCCACCTTCTCTCCCCGGCCAAGTCCACCAGCAGCATTGACCAGCTCAGCCACCTGCACAGCAAGAGAGATTCGGCTTACAGCTCCTTCTCCACCAGTTCCAGCATCCTCGAGTATCCACCCCCTGGTGTCTCTGGCCGGGAGCGTTCAGGCTCCATGGACACCACTTCTGCTCGAGGTGGCCTCCTGGAAGGGATGAAGCAGGCAGATATTCGCTATGTTAAGACGGTCTATGACCCCCGGAGGGGGGTCTCAGCAGAGTATGAGGTGAACTCTTCAGGCCTGCTTCTCCAAGGTAGGGAGACCCGAGCCTCAACTGATGGTCAGGGCTACGATAAATTCCATAATGTTCCTCGGGGCAAAGGCGCTCCACCCTCTTCCTGGAGCCAGCAGTGCCCCGGTTCCTTAGAGACCACTGTGGACAACTTGCCTCCTAAAGTGGTGCGCCCCTGCCCCCAGCTCGGAGTGACAGTTATGCAGCCTTCCGGCAGCGAGAGCGGCCCAGCTCCTGGTCTAGCCTAGATCAGAAACGGTTCTGCCGGCCTCCGGCAAACTCTGCAGGCTCCCTGAAATCTCCCTTCATAGAGGAACAGCTGCATACTGTGCTAGAGAAGAGCCCAGAAAACAGCCCTCCAGTGAAGCCCAAGCACAGTTACACTCAGAAGGCCCAGCCCGGCCAACCTCTGCTGCCGACTGGCATCTACCTGGTACCTTCCCTGGAGCCACACTTCGCCCAGGTGCCCCGGCCTTCTGTGAGTGGAAATGGTACCCTCTACCCTGCCCTGGCCAAGGAGGGTGGGTACACACCTTTTCAGGGAGCGGGCGACAGAATGGTTGCTCTTGATGAGAATGGAAACCAAAACGGATCTAGCAGGCCTGGCTTCGCCTTCTGCCAGGCCCTAGAACGGGACTCAGTGTCCCTAGTAGAGAGGAAACCTGAAACTTCAGCCAAATGTGTCCCCTATAGAGTCCATTTTCCCTCCGTGCCTGAGAACGAGGAGGAGACCTCCCTGAAGAGACTTCTCACACCTCTAGAAGGCCACAGCCCACATCCCAGTGAGAGAAAGAGCACCCAGGGCAACAAATATTCTAATTACCGCAGCCTCCAATGCCCTCAGGCTCAGACGTGGCAAGTGGGTGAAGACAAGAGATCCTTCCTGCCCTCAGAGCCTTGGGAGGGGGATTGCCATGAAGACCACAATGCCAACCTCCAGGGGAGGCTCCACAGAGGCAGCCTGGGCCAGAGTGTGCCAGGCAGCTTCGGCAAGACTACAGCTGCCTTCTCCTCCCTCCAGAACATTCCTGAGAGTCTAAGAAGGCAAAGCAGCTTGGATCTCGCAGGAGCAGCCCAGGAAGTCTACCTGGAATGCTCATCCCCCTGCACAGTCAATACCAAGGGAGAAGAGTCTGGAAGGACTACTGTTGCTGATCACAAGAGCCAGCTGGACAGGTCCGTGTCCTATCAAAGCCCGAGGGGAGAACCTTGGCCTCTTTCCAGAGTTCAGGCCCAGCCTATGAAGAGCCGCCCTGCCCATCCCCACAGGAGACCTCCAGCCTGGGCCGGAGGAGGCTGAGTTCCAGCAGCTCCTCGGCTCTGCAGGGCCTTCAGTGCGGGAAGCCCCACTGCTCTGTGCTGGAGAAGGTTTCCAAGATCGAGCAGCGAGAGCAGGCTGGTCAGAGACCCCCAAGTGCTGGCGGCTCTACTTACGGCTGTAACTACAGGCCCCACAGGACACTCCCAGCCTCCAATACTTTGAGGAATGACTCGGAGGAGACTAAAGGCCATATACATTTTTCCGAACCCACTGAACCCCTAGGCAGTGGAGAAGAGCACTTGAAAAACGGGGAGCCAAAGTCAGAGGTTTCCTGGCAGCCCTGTGGTCAGCAGCCGAGGCGGGCTATGGAGGGTGGCCGCGGTGCCCCACTCCGGGGTGGAGAGCCCCCGAGGCGGGACGCCCGTCTGCTCCGCAGCCAGAGCACCTTCCAGCTCTTCAGCGAGGCCGAGAAGGAGGCCACGTGGTCGGAAGACAGGCCCCGCACGCCCGAGTCGCCCGTGCAGGACGCCCCCTTCAGCCGCGCCTACCGGAATAGCATCAAGGACGCGCAGTCCCGCGTCCTGGGGGCCACGTCCTTCCGACGCCGGGACCTCGAGCCCGGGACTCCCGTGGACTCCAGGCCCTGGCGCCTGCGACCCGCCTCGGCCCACGTGGGGTTGCGCAGCCCGGAGGCGCCGATTTCCGCCTCCCCGCACACCCCGCGCGAGCGGCACAGCGTGACCCCAGCCGAGGGGGACCCTGCCCGGCTCGCGCCCCCTGTTGCCCGGAGGGGCCCGCGCCGGCATCTGACCCCCGAGCAGAAGAAGCGCTCGTACTCAGAGCCCGAGAAGATGCACGAGGTGGGGATCTTGGAGGAACCCGAGCCCGCGCCCCCTGGGCCGCCGAGGAAGGGGCCACATTTCGTGGAGGGCTCAGTGACCGACCGGTGCGCATCTTCGAGCGAGATGGCAGGGCCTGCTCTACCCTCAGCCTGTCGGGGTCCGAGTTAAAGCAGTTCCAGCAGAGCGCACTGGCCGACTACATTCAGCGCAAGACCGGCAAGCGGCCCGCGGGCGCCGGCTGTGGCCTGCAGGATACGGGGCGGCTGCTGGAGCGCACCCAGAACACCTACCTCCAGCCCGAGGGCCCGGGCCTCGCTGCGGCTTCCAGTCTCTGCTCGCTTCGGGAGCCCAGCCTGCCGGCCCGCAGGGAGACCGCCCTTCTGCCAGCCACTGCGGTGGGGAGCGCTGGGGAGACCCAGCGGGCCCCGCGAGATCGCAGCAGCTCCTTTGCCAGCGGCCGCCACCTTGGGGAAAGGCACCGCGGGGACCCAGCGCCGAGAGAACTGCTCCGTGGAGCTAACAGTGGATCCAAGGGCCCCCAGAGACTGAACGGGACCCCAGGGGACCCCTCCCCGTGGGGGGCCACGGCTGGGAGGGCCGCGAAGTCCATGTCGGCTGAGGACCTGCTGGAGCGCTCGGATGTCCAGGCTGTCCCTGTCCACATGAGGTCACGGTCATCTCCCACTGCAGACAAGCGCCAGGTACGTGCAGCCAGCAGATCCTAACACTACCGCTTCAGCCCGCGAAGCCTTAGTGCGGCTCCTCTAACCCCTCCTTCCCCCTTTGTTTTTCTTTAGCGTGCAAGAGAGCAGCATTTGTTTTCATAAGGGGGTGTTTTCTTCAGTGCCCCTGTCTGATGAGATCCTTACAGAAATAGAGATAATTCATAGGTATCTATGAAGTTGTGTCTTATGTAGAAACATATATATATAAGTAGTTACTGGTGTGCTGGCAAATTCAAGTTTTGTTTTTTGGAACTCTGGAATTTTCCCGAATATTTTCCATTCCAGTGCAAAACCAGAAATGAGGCCTGCTATGTGTGTGTATATATATCTATAGATACATATATCAATATAGATATCTATACATGTGTATCTATAGATATAGATATCTATACATGTGTATCTATAGATATAGATATCTCTACATGTGTATCTACAGATATAGATATCTATACATGTGTATCTATAGATATAGATATCTATACATGTGTATCTATAGATATAGATATCTATACATGTGTATCTATAGATATAGATATCTATACATGTGTATCTATAGATATAGATATCTATACATGTGTATCTATAGATATAGATATCTATACATGTGTATCTATAGATATAGATATCTATACATGTGTATCTATAGATATAGATATCTATACATGTGTATCTATAGATATAGATATCTATACATGTGTATCTATAGATATAGATATCTATACATGTGTATCTATAGATATAGATATCTATACATGTGTATCTATAGATATAGATATCTATACATGTGTATCTATAGATATAGATATCTATACATGTGTATCTATAGATATAGATATCTATACATGTGTATCTATAGATATAGATATCTATACATGTGTATCTATAGATATAGATATCTATACATGTGTATCTATAGATATAGATATCTATACATGTGTATCTATAGATATAGATATCTATACATGTGTATCTATAGATATAGATATCTATACATGTGTATCTATAGATATAGATATCTATACATGTGTATCTATAGATATAGATATCTATACATGTGTATCTATAGATATAGATATCTATACATGTGTATCTATAGATATAGATATCTATACATGTGTATCTATAGATATAGATATCTATACATGTGTATCTATAGATATAGATATCTATACATGTGTATCTATAGATATAGATATCTATACATGTGTATCTATAGATATAGATATCTATACATGTGTATCTATAGATATAGATATCTATACATGTGTATCTATAGATATAGATATCTATACATGTGTATCTATAGATATAGATATCTATACATGTGTATCTATAGATATAGATATCTATACATGTGTATCTATAGATATAGATATCTATACATGTGTATCTATAGATATAGATATCTATACATGTGTATCTATAGATATAGATATCTATACATGTGTATCTATAGATATAGATATCTATACATGTGTATCTATAGATATAGATATCTATACATGTGTATCTATAGATATAGATATCTATACATGTGTATCTATAGATATAGATATCTATACATGTGTATCTATAGATATAGATATCTATACATGTGTATCTATAGATATAGATATCTATACATGTGTATCTATAGATATAGATATCTATACATGTGTATCTATAGATATAGATATCTATACATGTGTATCTATAGATATAGATATCTATACATGTGTATCTATAGATATAGATATCTATACATGTGTATCTATAGATATAGATATCTATACATGTGTATCTATAGATATAGATATCTATACATGTGTATCTATAGATATAGATATCTATACATGTGTATCTATAGATATAGATATCTATACATGTGTATCTATAGATATAGATATCTATACATGTGTATCTATAGATATAGATATCTATACATGTGTATCTATAGATATAGATATCTATACATGTGTATCTATAGATATAGATATCTATACATGTGTATCTATAGATATAGATATCTATACATGTGTATCTATAGATTATATATACACACACATAGCAGGCCTCATTTCTGGTTTTGCACTGGAATGGAAAATATTCGGGAAAATTCCAGAGTTCCAAAAAACAAAACTTGAATTTGCCAGCACACCAGTAACTACTTATGTAGTATTTGCATTATAAGTAGGTTATATGCAAATATTATGCCATTTTACATAGCGTCAGGCAGTTTTTGTTATCCATCCCAGGGGATCCTGTAGCTGCAGAGAGTCAAAGGTGACTGAGCACAGCACTCGAAGACAACTGTATATAATATATATACACATATATAATATATATACACACATATGTATATATAGTATGTGCATATAATATTGTCCAGTTGCTCAATTGTGTCCGACTCTTTGTGACCCCATGGACTGCAGTATGTATGTGTAAAAATTATATTTTAGTGTCATCCACTTCTCAGTGTAAGAATTAGATTAGGAAAAGTTAGAGATTATCTTTTTAACTTTCATGTTTTTTGTTTTGCTTTTTTTTTCAAATGCGTGCAACAGAGCTGTGTCTTCGTATTTTTAAAGATTTTTATCTTCATACCCTCTTTTGTTTGACTTTGATCATTGTTCCTTATTGAGTTCCAGACCCTCAACTAAGAATGCTTTTACATTTAGGTGTGGGTACCTGCATAGTCATGTCTGATTCTTTAAAACCCCATGGACTGTAGCCCACCAGGGTCCTCTGTCCATGGGATTTTCCAGGCAAAAATACTGGAGTGAGTTGCCATTTCTTTCTCCAGGGTATCTTCCCGAGCCAGGGATCAAACCCACATCTCTGGCATTTCCTGCACTGGCAGGCAGATTGTTTACCACTAGTGCCACTTGGGAAGCCCCACTTTTGTATTTATTATCTCATTAATCCTCAAAATAATCCTGTGTAGTAGAGTATATTATCCATGTGCTGTGCTGTGCTTAGTCACTCAGTTGTGTCCGACTCTGCAACCCGAAGGACTGTAGCCCAACAGGCTCCTCTCTTCATGGGAATTCTCCAGGCAAGAACACTGCAATGGGTTGCCATGCCCTCCTCCAGGGGATCTCCCCAACCCAGAGATTGAACTCATTGTAAGAGGATTCTTTACCGTCTGAGCCACCAGGGAAGCCCCTATTAGCCATATCAAATTCACATCTCTCTGTCTCTTTCTTTATACTATCTTGGCGAGATAGGAGAATGTCAGACTTTCAAATTCTCACATTAAAGGATTTTTCTCATAAAGTCTTCAAATGGTGGATAGACCATGAGGAACTTTCCCCTGGAAATTTTAGGAGAGCTAGGAATAAAGCCCAAGCACACTGACTCCCAGGACTCAGTTTCCCTAGTTCATAGCTTGTCTTCAAGCTCTATTGCACTGCAGCTGGGTGGCCTACCTCATGATTCCCTTCCCAGATCAGAAGATATGAGAAAGTCACATATATGTTACCACAAGGGGAGAACACCCCTCTGTTGACCCTTCAGAGAGTCTCTTTTCTCCAGCAGAGAGTACAGTGATTTAGCAAGCATTTGTAAGAGTCTATGTTTGATGAACAGGACTACATTATAGGTTTGAAGGAAACATAATGGAAAATAAAGGTCATGCCTTTCAGGGGGTTACAGTTGAGCAAAGAATATGTACTTATATACAGATAACAAATGGTGAGTGCTTTGGGAGTGATCATAAATAACATGCTATGGAGGGACACTGATTAGTTCTAATTGAGGAGATCTGAGAGAGCATCTCTTGAAAGAGAAGGGATTTGAACCAGGCAGTAAAGGATGGGCAAGATGTTGACAAAGGGTTGCAGGCTGTGTGCGGAGGCATTATAAGTTGGGGGAAACAGCTTCACAGTTAGCCATCACTGCCTAAGAGATCTGTTTGCTGCACTGGTTCTGAAACACACATACACACAGCCTTCTGAGGGAAAATACCACTCCCGTCCAGATACTTTCTCTTAAGAAATATTTTCTCCCTGATATAAACCACCACCACCCCCACACACATACACACAGAATCTATAGAAGCAATCCTCCATAAGCCTCCAATAGCTGTTTTTCTCCCCTTGGAATGATGAACAGAGCTAATTTCCAGTGCTTATCCTACCTCTAAAAACACTTTAACAATCCATATATGTAGGTCCTCTCTGGTGGTCCAGTGAGTGGTTAAGACTCCATGTTTCTACTGCAGAGGGCACGGTTTTGATCTCTGGTCCAGGAACTAAGAAAAAACACGGTCCATCTATGTAGCGTGCCATTTCAGCAAGTTTGATAGGCTTCAGAGGCTCACTACATAGCAGGGCAAGCATTTCCATTTCTCTCCCCATGTTCTAAAGAAAATAGAAATGTTTAGGTGAAAACCAATTATCTTCTGTTGTTTATTCCCCACTACATGTCATTATTCTCTGCTGGGGAAGTGGTTGGATGGTTCCAAATGTTATTTTGTCTTCCCTTCCAAATATTTCTCAAACCTGATAAACTGGGAAATTGAACTCAAACATAGGCAGTATAGAAGAATGATCCCAATTAAATCCCAATTCTTGGGTATTATTTGAAAAACTTCCTAGAGACAGCTAAATACATGGCATTGTTTATGTTCCCTTTAATATAGCGAGTGCCATATTTAGAAAGTGGGGGATGTGATGGGGGGAATGGAATATTTCAACGTGAAATACTGCTGCTTTGCTCCTACAGATTCTGAACATAGTTTATCACCCCCAGATGGCAGTTTCGCCAAGACCTTGTTCTCAGACTTCCTCCTGCATTCCCTTGCTCAGCAGTCTCACCGTGCCTGCCCTGAGATCTGTTCCCCGGCAAGGTCTGCCCCGTACATCTTCTTCATATATCCACTGTCTTCCTTGGTTGTAGAGCTAGTTAAAAACAAAACTAGTCTCCACATAATTATTGTGGCTATTATTTCAAGATACTATTATTTATTTGAATAAAGTCCAGGAACTTTTACCATTATCATTAAGCTTTGGTGAAGGTGTTAAATAAAGATTTTTCTCATCTCAGCTTTAGAGGACTCAGAAATTAAGTGACCCTGTAGAGACTAAACTGTTTGCCCGAGTTAAACTGAAAATATGGAGTCTATTTCTGGTGTCAGCTCAGTCAATAGCCTCCCAAACAACTGCTGCTTAATCCTGCCAGCCAGATGCTAATAGCACAGGATTTTGCAAGCTTTGGAGCAGGATTCAGCTCCGTTTCAAAGGTCCATTAGTGAGGATAGTTTCTGCTTCCAAAACAAGGTCAGCGCAGAAATTGATTTCTCTGTTTATAAAATTTGGTCATTCTTGGGTCTGAAATGATGGCTGTAGAAGGCTGCTGCCACTTGGACCCTAAGACCTGCTCAGACACTCGGTAGGCCGGGCCAGCCCCGCAGCCAGCTGTGGTCATCTCTGAACAAACCACCTCTTGTTCCCTCTCCTTTAACTCCTTTTAATTTGAAAAGTGTAATTGCAGAACAAATGAATAATAGTGATGGAGCTGAAGTGCCCATCAAATTCTTGGCTGCTTTCTGTTTTCTAAAACATTTTAGAAAACTTAACTGATTTAAATTAGGTAGGCCTTGCAAAGCAGCTAGAAAAAATTCAGACATTTTTGTCTTGGAGATGGAAATTTATACCCATTCAATGCATAGATCTAAAATATAGCAGAAGCTATAAAAAGAAATCTTCTGGAGAAATGAGATTTCTGGGTTTTTTTTTTCCCCCAGATGTTGAGGTAGAGTCTTCTCTGCTTCTCACTGTGTTTTCAGAGATCTTCATTTCTTGTATGTGGCACGTTCACCATGTGAAGATGTGACAGACATCTCATTGCTGAGGAAATTTGCATGGGACCCCACAGTGTTGAATGATAGTCTGGATTCTGTAGGATACAGCTTGCCAGTCATTTTTAGTACTTCTCAACAAGCACCCATTCAAGCTTGGAGATAAATAACAATCACTTTCCATAAAATGTAAAGTTGCAAACAGCTACTATTAACTGAATATTCAATATGTGCTAGTTACTGTGTTTTATAAGCATAAAACTAATCCTACATCTGTGCAAAGGAGGAGATACTATTGTTATTCCCATATTACAGATGAGGAAACTAAGGCATAGAAAAACTGAGAAATTTGCCTTACCTGGAGGAAGTGAGGTTTGACTCCCTACTGTACTCCCTATAGTGACTTAAAACAGAGGTTTTAAGTCAGTATACCATGCTGCCTCCTGGTATAAAAAAAGACTGAGAGATGAGAGTTAAACGTCTTATATCTGAAAACTCTAGCCAGTGAATTGGCTTCATTTTAACATTTATCAGTTACTACTACTTGGAGAAGGAGATGGCAACCCACTCCAGTGTTCTTGCCTGGAGTATCCCAGGGATGGCAGAGCCTGGTGGGCTGCCGTCTATGGAGTCGCACAGAGTCAGACACAACTGAAGCGACTTAGCAGCAGCAGCAGCAGCAAACTTAAATAATATTTTTTAAAATTTCTAATTCATTTTAGTAGATACTTAAGGTTGATATTCCAAAGTAGATGAATATTGTCTTCATGTTTTATTGGTCATAGAGATAATAGGATATCTTAATTTAGAACTCAAAGTCGTGAGAATCAGAATTTGCTAGGATTTAAGTTTATAGTTTTAAGTGTAGTATGCCTAATAAAGAATAAGAACTGGTATACTTCTAAGTCACTCAATCAAAGTTAGAGACCAAAAAAAAAAGACAGTTAATGAGTATTGGTATTACTCTGTATTTCCCCCATGGCCACTGCTTTTTCCTAAATTGTCATAGAAGTTTATACTGCTTACCAGTTTATAGAAAATCAGGTCGTCTTTGGCAGTGCATACATAACCAATCAAAGCAAATATGTGCAGCAGGAATGAATCCTTTTGGGGTTTTCTACTAGGTTGGGAAGGGATTTCCCTTCAGTCCAAATGGTGTTTCCATTGACAGGAAATGTAGAAATTTCTCTCAGTTGTCTATTACTGGCTCTCAGTTCCTTTATTTTATGCATATCCTCATAAATATCAAGCTCATACTGTAATTTAAAGGAAGTAATAGAAAGGGAGTATGTATTTGAACATGACTAGCTTTGAGGGGACCTAGAGGCTTTTCCAGTTAACAGCTGGTGAAGCTGAATATTCTTGTCACTGAGGGAGTGGAGTGGAGAAAGACTTTAAAGAGACCATAAGGGTTTGGTTTTGTTTTTCTTCCACTGAACAGTGTGTACATCTTTTTTTTCTATATTGGAGTATAGTTGATTAACAATGTTGTATTGATTTCATGTGTGTAGCCAGGCAATTTGTCTTGGACCTATTCTTTTTTAAGTTCTCTTCCATTTCCCTGGATTCCCCTGATAGCTCAGCTGGTAAAGAATATCCAAAGTAGATGAATATTGTCTTCATGTTTTATTGGTCATAGAGATAATAGGATATCTTAATTTAGAACTCAAAGTCGTGAGAATCAGAATTTGCTAGGATTTAAGTTTATAGTTTTAAGTGTAGTATGCCTAATAAAGAATAAGAACTGGTATACTTCTAAGTCACTCAATCAAAGTTAGAGACCAAAAAAAAAAGACAGTTAATGAGTATTGGTATTACTCTGTATTTCCCCCATGGCCACTGCTTTTTCCTAAATTGTCATAGAAGTTTATACTGCTTACCAGTTTATAGAAAATCAGGTCGTCTTTGCAGTGCATACATAACCAATCAAAGCAAATATGTGCAGCAGGAATGAATCCTTTTGGGGTTTTCTACTAGGTTGGGAAGGGATTTCCCTTCAGTCCAAATGGTGTTTCCATTGACAGGAAATGTAGAAATTTCTCTCAGTTGTCTATTACTGGCTCTCAGTTCCTTTATTTTATGCATATCCTCATAAATATCAAGCTCATACTGTAATTTAAAGGAAGTAATAGAAAGGGAGTATGTATTTGAACATGACTAGCTTTGAGGGGACCTAGAGGCTTTTCCAGTTAACAGCTGGTGAAGCTGAATATTCTTGTCACTGAGGGAGTGGAGTGGAGAAAGACTTTAAAGAGACCATAAGGGTTTGGTTTTGTTTTTCTTCCACTGAACAGTGTGTACATCTTTTTTTTCTATATTGGAGTATAGTTGATTAACAATGTTGTATTGATTTCATGTGTGTAGCCAGGCAATTTGTCTTGGACCTATTCTTTTTTAAGTTCTCTTCCATTTCCCTGGATTCCCCTGATAGCTCAGCTGGTAAAGAATCCGCCTGCAATGCAGGAGACCGGGTTTGATCCCTGGGCTGGGAAGATCCCCTGGGAGAAGAGAACAACTACCCACTCCAGTATTCTTGCCTGCAGAATTCTGTGGCCAGAGAAGCCTGTCAGGCTGTATACGGTCCGTGAGGTCGCAGAGAGTCAGACACGACTGAGCAACTTTCACTTCACTTCCTATTTAGGTTATTACAGAATATTAGGCAGAATTTCCTTTGCTGTGCAGTAGGTCCTTGCTTGTTATAAATGGCCTGTCAGGGTTTGTGAAGAGTAGGAATTCCCATTCCCTCTAGTGATACTTGAGCAGATCAGAGACGCATAATTCTTTTTTCTCAAAGCAGTGATGTCTTATTGCATCCAGCTCAGCCAGCTCTCAACTTAAGGTTCTAAAGATCACCCTTAGGCTTTGAGGAAATCGAGGTTTGAATCCCAGCTCCTTGCTTAATTGTGGGCACTATACTCACCCGCTCTGAGTGCAGTTTCCGCCCTGCTCCCCATTGTTATCGATTAAATTACAGGAGAAATGTCAGGTGCCTGATGTGACTCCAGGCACGTCACTTGAGGATCATAAGGAACGTGGCAGAGTGTCCAGCACATAGTAAATGCCCATAGTAAAATGTGGTTATCAATAATATTCAAGTTTGTTTCTTCTTTGGGCCTGCTCCCACCCACTTCTGGCTCTTCTTGCTTTTTAGTACCTCTAGCACTGATTGGGGGGAATGAGCAGGAAAGAAAAAGGAAGAAAGGAGATGAAAAGCAATTAGCCCTTTGGACAGAATAAAGGAGGAAATGCTAAAATTAAGTTTATGAATTACCTGTGGATTTAATTTTCTTGTTTTCTACCTGACTCCTGTTATCATAAATAATTGAGAGTTTTATCAAGAGCAACGTTGTCTTCATCAAGAACCTGTACATATGAACTGATTTTACACTATCAAAAACTGACCTATAAACCACCAGAAACCATTATATACCCGTGTTAAAAACAGAAACAAATAATGACTACCCTTGAAGTGTCCCCAGAGTTACTGATATGACATGTGGATGAGATGTTTTTCCCAGAAAGAATGTATATCAACCTGATTACAAGCCAGATTCCTATCTGACTCTTGGGATTTTGCTAAATTTAATAAACTCTCCTTTTCTTGCATCTCCTGTATATCCCTGTTGCTATTTTGAAAGTTTTGCCCTTTGAATTAATTTTCATCTTTATACTTCAAGTAGAGCAGTTGTATCTGAACTCTGAAGCTAACTGTTATCAGACTTCTCTTGTTTAGAAAATGCCTTGGTTAAAAGAGGCACCCAGGGAGATAGACTGAGGTTCTACCACTTGTGACCTTGGAAAAGTTAACCTCCTGGGCCTGTGTCCTCCTCAGTGCAGTGGGGTTAGCAGTACTTCCTGAGGCTTTGAGGATAAAATGGGTTCAGTTCAGTCGCTCAGTTGTGTCTGATTCTGTGACCCCACAAATTGCAGCATGCCAGGCCTCCCTGTCCATGACCAACTCCCAGAGTTCACTCCAATTCACCTCCATAAGTTGGTATGTAACAATACCACCATGAGCCTAACAATAAAGAGTGGACCACCAATAAATGGTCCATCTCCTTTACACCTCCACCCCCTTGGTAAATTTAAACACCGTTTGTTGGTAATAACGCTGTGCCTCTCTTGTTTTAAGGATGTGCTTTTGGGGGAAAACAGTGGCTTTGGTCTCATGAAGGATCCGTGTTATTTGACTGGCCCAGGTTCCAGGTATGTGTCTATAGTTATGATGCTCTTTGCCTCATGAGTGCTGCTGGAGTTAAATGCTTCTGTTCATCTCTGCTGGAAATTGAATTAAGATGTTATGATGTTTCGTGGTATCTCATGCAGTGTTTCTAGGCTGTGGGAAACCTTTTTATCTACAGATGACTTTGTCTAAGAATGATACTATTCAGAGAAGGTTTTGAACACGTGCTTTTGAGGCAGTGGTTGACTTCTCGCATGTTTACATGAGAATGGTTGATGATTGTGCTCTTCTCCAGCATATCCTCTGACTTTCTCCAGTGGGTCCTCTCTGGTGTGGCTGATCTCTTTTGGCTGTGACCCACAAGATCAGGTCTCTGAATAAGCACAAGCATTCATGAACAGCTTCACATAACAAGACAAATCATTGTAGCCACTTAGAAGACAGCAAAAAAGTCTTTTTTAAAAAATTACCTTCAAAATCATTTCTACTTAGAAAAATATAATGGATAATTTTTAGAAGTAGGATCTTTGAACTATTCACTTGGAGCTTAATGAGTAGGAATTTCCAAAGAGAATTTCCTCTGAACCACGTGTCTATGTAGTGTTAATGCAGCATTGTAGGACTATCTACTGTAATCTGATTATTACTAATGGTAATATAGTTAATTTCTCTTGGTTTGTTTTTTAGGCCAGTTCTTTAATATTTATTATGTTTCACTCAGTCATTGTTTCTCTTTTTCTGTGTTCATCTTCTCATAATTCAGCCTAGTAATTGCCAGCATGGTCAGGAAGTGGTATTAAGTTACCTCCTTCACTGCCAAGGGCAGCCTTTACAGTTGGTTTTGCTCCTGTAGCTCTTCCCAAAATGAAACAAGGAGTCAAGGTGAGGCTAAGGGCGTTGGTTAGTTTGGGTGCATTAATTCAAAGCTATGAAAGAAGAGAAGGTTAACTAGAACTAGAGCTCTGCCAAAAGAGCACTGTTCTAAAGTCTAAGGTGAAACTAAAGTCAACCACAAAAAATCAAATTGCTCGATTACACAAAGGACTTGAATAGACAGTCCTCCAAATAGCCAACGGGCACATGAAAAGATACTGCACATCACTAAAGCACACACATTAGGATGGCTACAATAAAATAAATAAATAAATAAATAAAAGAACAAGTGTTGGTGAAGACGAGGAGAAACTGGAACCCCTGTGCACTGTTGGTAGGGTTATAAAGTGGTGTAACTGCTATAGAAACAGTATGGAGGTTCCTCAAAGAGTTAAATATCTGTCGTGACCAAGCAACCCACCTCGAGTATAAACCCAAAGTATTGAAAGCAGTGTTTTGAAGGGAGATTTTTATACCCATGTTCGCAGCAACACTATTCATGATAGCAGAGAGGTGGAAGCAACTCAGCTGTCCACAAGTGGTTGAGTGGATAAACAAAATGAAGTGTGTGCACACACTGGGATATTGTTCAGCCTTTAAAAGGAAGGAAATGCTGTCACAGACTGCAACATGGATGAACCTTGAGGACATTACGCTAAGTGAAATAAGCTAGTCGGAAATACTTGATGGTTCCGTTTGTAAGAGGTGCCTAAAGCAGTCATATTTGTAGACAAGTAGAGCGGCAGTTACAAGGGCTGGAGGAGTGGGGAAAAGAGTTGTTGCTTACTAGTTAGCTGGCTTCAGATTCGCAAGATGAAAATGTTCTGGAGGTCTGTTCTGCAACAATATGGATATGCTTAACTGAACATTTTAAAATGAATTTAAAGTAGTAAATTTTACGTTATAGGATTTTTTAAACCATATATTTTAAAAGATGCTATAGGAAGAAAATGAGACTAATCAAACTTTGTTCATGAATACTATGATTCCTGGATACATATCAGAAGATGCTTGCCTCACACTCGATTATAAAAGAGTTTGAGACAAAATCTTGATGACAGTAGTCTTTATTCTCGGAAAACGATCACCAGGAAGACGTATTCTCAATCAAACTGAGCATTTAACTAAACTGCTATCTTCAAAAATATACAGTTTAAGTGTAGTTTCTATAAACTAAGAAGATTAAGCACAAACTAAAAACATTATATCAAGGTTTATTTCAGCTGGATCTTTAAAAGATACACATTTTATTGTGTGTTTTAGTGACGTCTCTCCCTTTTTAAAAAGCAATATGAAATTACAACATGAATTAGTCCTTAAAACATCAGATTCCAGTTATTTCATGTCCTATTAGAGGATGCTAAGTTCAGAAGTATTTCATGGCCTACAGTCTAAATAGCAGCGGGCAAAAGAGACATTGTTCAACAGACATTTATTGAGAAGGTACTTTGTGGCAGGATCCGGGGGGGTCCCAAAATGAAGAAGACGGGAGTAGAGAGCACCCTTAACGAATCTCCCACCCCTGGGTTTCTCTTGGACCCATTTGGGAATCCGCCAAGAAGGACAGAATAGCCATTCTTGGATATTGAGAGGTTCCCGATAAAGAAGCTGCCTATAAATGAAAAGATCTGTGGTGAGAGGGAGGGTTTGCATCTGAGCGGAAGATGGGTACCTTACTACATTTTATATTAAAGAGAAAATAACGGCAGAAGAGCTAGTTGGGTTCTTTGTGGTCTTTGCGTTCTTTATGCTGCTTTACTCTCATCTGGCCTTAGACGATTTTGTGGCCAGGACAGAGCTGACTGACTGGGGACCGAGCCACAGCCCCCTTAGGACGTGGGTCTGTGAAATGAAGAGTGCCATCTGCTCTCCAGATTCACTTGCACACTAGGCAGGGAGCTGCAGATGCAGGATTTATGAACTATGGATGTTTGCTGGAGACTTTTTTAAATCCTCACATTAACTCTTGCATGGCAGGCAGGCAGGGCTGCAGACGTGTTTTGTTTGTTCTTTTTTTCCTTTCAAACACAATAACAAAAGTACTGGAAATTGCTGGGTTTTCCCTTGGAGCCTAGAGGACAGCTGTGTAAACCGCCGCGCTCTCTGCTCATTATTGTCAGGCTCTTTCTCCAGAGGTAACTGCTTATTAGCTCCTGAGGTGAGACACTCCTTTTCTTTCTTTCTTTCCATTTGGAAAAATGAAAACACTGGGAATCCAAAAGAAAGTTGTAAATAAAACCTGCGGATTCAGCAGCCCATGCAAATACTTTCCAAACAGACCACTCCTGTGGGGGCTCACTGGCAAGAGAATGAGGGAGCATTCTTTCCCCCAGAAATCAGGAGCGGGTTCCCAAACTTGGCCTAAAAGGAGCAGAAGAAATGTCCTGAAGCCTGTCCTCAAATGCTGCCTTGCATGGAGGAAGGGGATGAGGGAGGATTAATGAAAAGAAATGCCCTGTGACCCCAGGCTTGCCCTGTGACATTTCCCTGCAGGAGTTTATGCCAGGCCCGCCGTTGCACTTCAGCTTTCAGATTCTTTGTCTGAGCAGCCAGGGGGAAGCAGTGTGCAGTTTCTCCTGGGTCCTTCTCCCATCAGAGAGTTTTCCCGTCTGTGGAATGCACCTTGGGCTCAGCGTTTGCCCCTTTTCATCAGCGCTAACCTGCATGTCTGTATCCCGTTCCAGGCCATTTAGCTGTTCGAGCCGTGAAGAGATGCCAGCTCTCAGACACCACCCCAGCCCTCACTGGGGGGATTCGGGCTGCAAAGCAGGTAGTGGTGGTGCCTCTGTGTCCAGCGGGGTTCTGGAGCCGCTGGACCCTCCGAGACAGGCCAGCAGAACTCCTTGCCCTCCACCACTATCCTCAGGAGCTCACGGGCATCTTCCAGATGCCAGGGCTGCACCCGTGAGCTCGGTCCTGCCTGCCCCTGGCCCTTCAAGCTATTGCTCACAGGCTGCAGCCCAGCCCTCCACACCAGCCAGGACCCCCAGAAGCAGCGGTGGCCACAGCCCAGCCCAGCCTCCCAGCCCTGAGCGGGGGATGGAAGAGCGCGCAGGGATGCAGGCCTCCCCACCCTGGATGAAGCGGGCCTACACGGTCAGAGAGGAGAGCCTCCCCAAGGACCCCCCGAAGCACTACCCCAAGCTACAGGATGCCCCCAGCTCAAGCAGCACTTCTGACCTGGATACGCCTCTCGGGGCCCCAGGCATTCCGGGCAGGATTTCCCTCCGGATCTCTGAGTCAGCCTTGCTGGCTTCCCCGCCACCTCGCGAGGACTGTGAGGACGACGAGGTGTTTGTGAAGGACCCACGCCCCACCGCCACTTCCAGCCCCTGCTGCGATGAGCTGCTGCTTCCCCCACCACCGCCGCCGCCCCCGCCACCAGCAACCAGCCAAGCATCCCTGGCCCAGGGCCTGGACCACTTCCCTCCACCTCCCCCCGAAGCTGTGTGCCCGGCCCAGTGGGAGGAGGGCTACCTGGAGCCCCGTGCCAGGTGAGATTGCAGCCCTCTGCCAGTGGAGAAGGGTCTGCCACCCTGGTAAGACTTCCATGCCCCAGGCTGCCCTGAGCTGCCTCTGCGGGCCCCTGGAGAGCCATGTCAGTTTCACGAGATGACAGAACTGTTTCATCTCCTGACCTTGGTAGTCGTCACGCAGGGCTTCCGCAACGGCTCTGCAGTGAAGAATCCACCTGCGATGCAGGAGATGCGGGTTCCATCCCTGGGTGGGGGAGATTCCCTGGAGGAGGAAACGGCAACCCACTCCAGTATTCTTGCCTGAAAAATTCCATGGACAGAGGAGCCAGGCGGGATACAGTCCACAGGGTCACAAAGTCAGACACAAGTAAGCACAGCAGCAAGTCACTGTGCTGGCAGCCCGTGGGCGCTGAAGAGTGAGACCAGTGGAAATGGAAACCAGCGCCCAGGAGCCCAGGTCTACCTCTGTGGCATGGCAGCTTCAGGGAGTCCAAATAAACAGCATCCCTCTTCCCTGCCAAGAGTTCCGAATCAGTGGAGAAATAGGACAAAAGGACAGGGCATACAGGAGACAACAGTAATCACTCTTATTACTGAGAGAGCTGATCCTGGAGAATATGGCTTCTGTCTGAGTATAAGGGAGTCTCCTGACGCTGAACCTCAAATTAAAAAGGGTTGCCCACTCGTTACAGGCTGTGCTAGAAACACACACGCACACAGCGAGCACGTGAGAGCATGCCGGAGCGAGTCTAGAGGCAGCCTTACTCTAAAAAAGGAGGCTGGACTAGGAACGGGCTGTGGGCCGCTTCTCTTTGCAGGGTCACTCTATCCATAGGAAGGAATGAAGAGGAAGGCTGAAGGTCAGTAATGTTTAGGGAAACCCTCTTCTTGGAAGCCAGAAGAATGGGGAAGGAGCATTTCCCAGCACATACCTCCCTAGGACAACACTGACGATACATCAGCACCTTTGTGGGAACTTCCTGTAAACACCACTACTATCCTCTGGAATCTGAGAGCAACATTCACCAAACCTGAACTCCTGTTCAATCCATCCCCCTTAAAAAGTCACACATTCCCCTTAAAAGCCTCTCTGTGACCCTTTTGAACCTGCTGTTTGTGTGGATAACAACCTGAGTCTCCTGACATGTTGGAAGTTGCACCCCTGTGCCAGTGTCTTTCTGTTTCTTTGACCCTCTGCTGATTCTTCTCTCACCCCTCTCTTTTTTTTAATATCCCTGACAGCTCCAGCAAACTTGCCAAGGTTACAGTTGCCAAGGAAAGGTCCATGCCTGGTGCAGCCCATCTGGTTGATAATCAGCTGCCGGGGTCCAGATCGCAAACTTCGGGCAAGAGTTTCGAGGCCAAGGAGACCAACCCGCCCTCCACCACGGGTGCTCTGCCCCAGCCTGCTGGGTCTCTAAGCAAGCAGCCAAGCCCAGGACAGCCACTTCCCATGCAGACCCACAGCCTCAGCCACGAGCCAGCCAGTGGGACCCCAGGTTTAGAAAAGAATGTCAGTTCTGGTCCTCAGAAGACCTCAGAAGACATCAGAACAGAGACACTAGCCAAGGAAATTATCCACCAAGACAAATCTCTGGCAGACATTTTGGACCCAGACTCCAGAATGAAGACAACTATGGACCTGATGGAAGGTTTGTTTCCTCGAGATGTTAATTTGCTGAAGGAAAACAGCATAAAGAAGAAGGCTGTGCAGAAACCCATCAGCTTCCCAGGATGTGAGACCAAGAGGTACGTCCCTGGCAATGTCCCCAAACAGACTTCAAATTAAAGTGCTTCCGTGGGGGTGATGATCCGGTGGGAGGATCGTGAGCAGTTTGTATTTTTCCTTCTTTTGATTTCTCCTGGGTTACTACAGTCTTTGCTTGCATGTTTGATTGCCTTGAAGCTACTATGGAAGAGATTTAGAGGTTTTTTTTTTAATTTTCTTACAAGTTTCAGTGAAAAATATGTGAATCAACAGGCTGGAACTCCACAGCTGGGGTCTTCAAGACCATCAACAAATAAAATCAGAGAGCATTTCATCTAAATTTGGGCTTGCATTTTAGAAATTTCCAACTGATCCTAACTAAATTACAGGAACACTGTGTTTGGAGTTGTCGGGGAGGGGAGCAAGGGAAGAACTACGTGATGTTTCCAGGCTGTCCAATATGTTATCAGAGGCTCTGATCACTTCATCCAAGCCTTCAGCAGTAACCTCATCCAGCCTCTCCTCTTTCAGTCTCTTACAGGGACTAACAGGAAGTGACTTATCCAGGGCCATGTGTTTAGCAAACACCTCTTAAGCACCCACAAAGTGCAGGGCAGTCCACTGGGTCCCTTGTGGACCCACAGATGAATTTGTATGGATGTGCCAGTCGGTTCACCAGGGGCGGTTGTCTTCCAGCCACTCGCAGTAGGAAGACCATAGTAGTTGACATATACATTCTTAGAAAAGCATTTCCTGGCATTATCCCTGAGAACAAAAGTTTAGAAGTGAAATTCTCACGTAGCTTTGGCAGCATGGAAAGCTTCCTGAGGGATTTCAGAAGGATGACGTGCGCCATCTTCTGGTTAAAGTGAGCATCGTCCTGTCATATGTGAGACTGCAGATAGCCACTGTGGGCTTCAGTTAATCAGATAAGATGCCCAAGAAGCCCATTTGTAAGGCAATGAATATGTGGGGAGGCAGGGCATATCAGAAGAACTTTTTACCATGCTTTTTTTTTCCCCCACCCCCACTAACTGGATTAATATAACTATATTTTTTAGAGGAATAACCTCACCAATTAGGAGATTAGTGAAAACAGCCTTCTGGTGGTTCTGGATTCCACAGTAAAATGATGGTTTAGATGTTAAATAATGTCACAAGATGATGTCCGAGAAAACTAATTAATGCCCACAGAGTCCTTTATGCAGTGAGTAGGGTCTTACCTACTGACTCACTGGAAAAGACCCTGATGCTGGGAAAGATTGAAGGCCGGAGGAGAAGGGGACAACAGATGATGAGATGGTTGGATGGCATATGAATTTGAGCAAGCTCTGGGAGTTGGTGATGGACAGGGAAGCCTGGCGTGCTGCAGTCCATGGGGTTGCAAAGTCAGACACCACTGAGCGACTGAACTGAACTGAGAGTCTTACCTATAGAGTGTGAGAGACAGCTTGATTGTAGTAAAACGAAGACCGTAGTTGTCAGGTCCACAACTTCTAGATTGTCCTCCGTCCTTGAAAACCCCCCTGCTGGGTAACCAGCGAGTAGGTTTTACATTTTGTACGTGTTCACTGTTGACCAGCAAGCTCCAGGTTTCTCAAGCGTTCGTGAAAAAGGGAAACGGGTAAATGTCCGAGCAGCAGTTATAGCAGGCATCAGACACATTATGGAAGCCAAGGAGGAGTAGGGCATGAGTGACCTAAAACCTGAGGTTGGTGCCGCGCCTTGAAAACACTGCCACGGACAGAGTCTTGGCTCCCTGTCGTCTCTCTGCGAAACAGGAAGTCAGTGTCATTCTGGCGTTTATCACAAGAGAACCACGCAGAAAGGTTAACTGTCCCAGTCCACTCCCCATCGTAATAGTGCCCTTGGTGGTTTTCCAGCCCAAGTACTCTGGCTTCAAGAGCCCCACACATAGTGATCAGTCAGTCATAAATATTTATTAGGTCATCCTAACCCCTGGGAAGATATTACACAGGTTTTTTTTTCACACGTTTCCAAATGGACAGACGTGCGGTGGAATGAAGCTGCACGTGGCTGTACTCTTGTTCTCTCTGACCCAGGAGTGACGACAAGGAAGCAGTGGGCCTGCTGGTCAACTGTCCTGCCTACTACAGCGTGTCTGCTCCCAAGGCCGAGCTTCTCAACAAAATCAAAGCTATGCCAGAAGAGGTGAACGAGGAAGAGGAGCAGGCAGACATCAACGAAAAGAAGGTAAAGAAAGAATGGGGGACTTTGTTCTGCTCCCCCAGAAAGGTAGTTCTTGCAGGCTTACTGGTGCCTTACAGCAGCGGTGGGCGGGGGCCAGGGGGAGGCCTGTGACATCACCAACCCTGCTGAGCCGTAAGAGATTCTCCACGTGCAAGGCACTTGGAGCAGTTGCTTCACAGCTGTCTGTCATTGTCCTTTTTACAATTGGCAAAGGTGAAGAGTAGAGGGATTAACGTGGATTTCCGACAAGTCACACAGCTAGGACTAGAACCCAGGTCCCCTGCTTCCTGGTTCAACACTGTTCTCAGCAGTTGACCAGCCAATGCCAATGGTCTGTGTCATTTTCATTTCATGTTTCACGGTCAAAAGGAAAACTAGGAAGTCCAGAAACTTTAAGGAAAAAGAGACTGATTGTCAAAAGATACTTCGAGAAAGGCAAGTGTTGCTCTTTAGATCCCCTCCCCTGTACCACAGGGAAAGGCCTGAAAGCACAGTGTTGGAATTGAGTTGTTAGCATTTCCTGCTCCTACAGAAATTTAAAATGTAAAGCACTTTCAGAATGACCGTGATGCTGGTGTCTTTCCACACGCCCTGGAGATCGCAGCCCAGCTGTGCCCGGCTGCTTCCCCCACAGCCCCAGAGGGGCCACCTCTGTGCTTATAGCTCTTCATACGTCTCAGGCCCGTCTGCTGAAAAGGGCTCTTTGTTAAAACATTCACCTCGTGCTGAGCCAGGAATGTAAGTGCTTCTCAGTGGTGCCAGTTCCAGGAAACCTCCTCATGTGATTTCTGTTTCATTTATTCCATAGTATGTGTCCCAAGTTCTCTTGTTTACGTGTTGGAATGAGACCAGAGGATATAGACCGTGGGAGCAAGGAGCAATGGGGCAGGAGGATTTAGGGGTTTTAGAAACACCTCCATCAGTGACATTCTCTCTTCTACCAACTCACAGCGCGTGGCTAACATACTGACACTCTGCAGCTGCTGCGGTAACACAGGTTCTCCCAGCCCAAGGCCTCCCTACGTCCACGCCATAGCGCGTCTGCTAGCCCCCATTCAATGGGATTGGAGGGAGAAACCACCTTTCTATAGTCTGTCTATATTTATCCCAAAGAGGGGGGCTATATAAACACCCTTATAAATAAATACTTCCCTGGTGGCTCAGACGGTAAAGCGTCTGCCTGCAATGCGGGAGACCCGGGTTCGATTCCTGGGTGGGGAAGATCCCCTGGAGAAGGAAATGGCAACCCACTCCAGTATTCTTGCCTGGAAAATCCCATAGACGGAGGAGCCTGATAGGCTACGGTCCATGGGATCTCAAAGAGTCAGACGCGACTGAGCAACTTCAGTTTCACTTTCATAAATACTAAGTTGCCATAACATCTTTAACCGAATATTTTACAGTTGTTTTGTTTTTGCATGTAGACATACCCTGCCCTACAGTAGCAGTGTGGCAAATTATTTGTTGCTTTTTCCTCCCCATCTTGTTTTTTTTTTTTCAGTGCTTTTTCATCACTTTATCATCACCCTCTCACTCTAAGGATTATGTGACAAGAAGTATTTTTAGACTGAGAACTGAAGGAATAAGGGATTAATCCTCACAGGAAATGACTATTTGTCAAGCAAGTCTTAGTCCCAGATGTGGGCTGTGTTTTTTTTACTTAGTGCTTTATTCCCTTATTTACACAAAACTGCTCTGATGCCTGTATTGTCACATTTTAGGCTGAATTAGTTAGAGTGAGTCAGGAGAGGAAGAGAAGGGGGCATTCAAGACAAAGGGTATAGCCTAGGAGAAGAGGCAGAGGTGTGAAAAAGCATTGGGAGCTAGTATGTATTGAAGGGAGATAACTTCCAGGAGGCTTGATATTTGGGGCTGTAAAATAGTCTCATGATTAAATCAGAATTTACCAAATTTAGAGGCTAACAAAGAAAGGCCATGAATGGCGGGAAGGATTCATGGGGGCAGGAGGTCATGGAGGTCATACGGGGCTTTGTCTGAAATGCTTAAGTTTGGATTTTATCATGTAGCAGTAGAGAACCTTCTGAAATTGTTTTAATAAAATGCAGGTTTATTAATGTGTAATAGAATGTGTGTGTGTGTCTTACATTTATATATCTGGTCAGGAAACAGGAAATATGTAGGCTGTAAGTGATGTTGTTGAAGGCATTTATTAATAGATTCAGCATGAAGTTGAAATGTGGCTCAGATGGTAAAGAGTCTACCTACAATGTGGAAGACCTGGGTTTGATCCCTGGGTCGGGAAGATCCTCTGGAGAAGGAAATGGCAACCCATCCCAGTACTCTTGCCTGGAAAATCCCATGGATGGAGGAGCGTGGTAGGCTATAGTCCATGGGGTCTCAAAGAGTCGGACACAACTGAGCGACTTCATTTTCACTTGTCACTTTCCTGATATATAACAAGCTTTTGTAAGGATGGTTTTAAAACACGATGTTTGGTCAAGATTGTTTTAAGGCCACGTATAGCCTTCCACCAAATTCTGCAAAGCGGTATGTGTTCTGTAATGTTTAAAGTTAGTAATAACCTAACATATATTTCTTGGCATGGAACTCACTAAGTGTCAATGGAAACTACAGTCCTGGTTTATTAATATTTTAAAACTTAAAAAGTATTTCAAATCCATTCTCCTTTTACTTATATATCCTGGATGATGAATTATAATATTGCTCAGACAGTAAAGAATCTGCCTGCAGTACAGGAGACCTGGGTTCGATTCCTGGGTTGAGAAGATCCCCTGGAAAAGGAAATCACAACCCACTCCAGTATTCTTGCTTGGGAAATCCCATGGACAGAGGAGCCTGGCGGGCTACAGTCCAAAACACTCACTGTGTGAACTTCTAACAGACATAAAATCTAAAGACAGTATAATACTTCAGTTTGGCTAAACCCTACCATATCTGTTAGGCAAAGATCTGCTTAACCAGATCCCATGATTCTCTGTTCTGAAGGCCAGAAGACTTTGGCTTAGAGACTTGGTGGAATATTTCAAAAAGAATCTGTTGTTACTTAGAACTGGCTTTCCCCAGGAGGCCACTAGTGACCCAGATGACTCTCGGCTGCCTGTCTCTGTTGCTCTTGCTTCATTCTTGAAGTTCCAAGCTTCCCTCTGGTCTGTCTTCCTTTCAGCCTGAAAAATCTTCCTTTAGTGTTTCTGTTCTTAAGCATTTTTCTGCTGGTGACAAATTCTTTTAGTTTTCCTTCATCTAAAAATGTCCATATTCTACTGTCATTTCTAAAGAATTTTTACTGGATATGGAATTCTGGGTTGACTATTCTTTTCCTTCAGCACTGTAAAAGTGTTGTCCCATTTCTTCCTGCTTCCATCGTTTCTGATGAGAAATGCACAGCCGTTGAATACTTGTTCCTTCTATATGGAATGTTTTTATCTGACGGCTTTCAAATTTTTCCTTCTTTGATTTTTCAGCGGTTTGGTTATGATGTGCGTGGGCCTTATTTTTTTCATTTGTCCTGTTGGGGTTTGCTAAGCTTCTTAATTCTATACTTACGTCTGTCACTAAATTCAGAATGTTTCTAGCCAGTATGTCTTTTTTTTTTTTTTTAACGTGCTAATCTTTTCCTTTTCTCCTTTTGGGCCTCCAGTGACACAAATATTAGACCTTTTGATATGGCCCTGCAAGTCTGAAACTGTTTGTTCATGTTGTTAATATTTTCTGTCCGTTTGTTCAAATTGGATTATTTTTATTGATCTGTCTTCAGTTTTGCTGACTTTCCTGCATTATACCAGTGATTTTTTTTTTTTTTTTCAAATATTCCAGTTTTCAGTGTAAAGTTTCCATTCAGTTACTGTTTGGTAGTGTCTGGCTGTTCATTTCACGAGTGTTTACTTCTACCATGCAGCATAGTTACAGAAGTTTTTTAAAGGCTTTGATAGTCCCAGCATTTGTTTATCTCAGGGTTAGCACCTGTTGGTGGTCTTCCGCTGAGAGCTGCTCACATTCTACTGGTTCTTTTCATATGGGGTAATATGGTATTTGAACATTTTGAGTATTGTGTTGTGAGACTCTGGGTTCTGTGAAAATCCTCCAGAGAATGTGGATTCGTTGCTTTGTCTTAGCAGGCAGTCAGCCTGATGAGGTTCAGGCTGCAAGTTCCGTCCCACCCCTGGGTGTTGGTCTCGGCGTCAGTTCGGCTTTCAGAACCTCTGCTGTCTCCTCTGTGTCTGTCCCCCACGGGCACCTTTCAGGGCTGAGCTGGGGGCTCGGGTGGGTGGTTCTGTCACAGTTCAGTCCTGAAAGCCTCAGCTGTGCTGTTTGGGTCTGTCCCACACATACAGCTTCCGGGTGAGCCAGGACCTAGGCAGTTCCGACCCAGAATTAGGGGGCCTCCCTTTCCTGCTCTCGCCCCTGTCCAGTATTCCCACGCCTCCCCCATCCCCCTCCAGCCTCTGGCTCCCAGGGGCCCCTTTTCCTGCACCTCTGGCTGGAAATAGACAAGTTCTCACGATATCACAGCAGCCTGCATGGCCGTGCTATCTGCATGGGACTCCCCTCAATAAGAGAAAGAAAGAGTGGGGAGACCCCCTTTTTCAGTCCATGGGGTCATTTTCCCAGGTCCTCTAGACAGAAAGAAGGGTTTTCTCTTGGAGTTTTAAGTGCGCAAGCCATGTGGCTGTGCAAGGAGGGTCACCTCAGGGAACAGGGCTGGGAACAGGAGGGAAAAATGAAAAGGAAGGGCAAGAACAGGATTTCCGCCACAAGCTTTATCCCACAGAAGGTGGGGTTTCTTTCAGCCTTTTTGCTCCCTTACCATCTCTGCAGTTCAGTGTTGAGGCTATCCCCAGAGCAGAGCTAGAACGTAAAAAGGAGGAGGAACCGGAAACTCACCCCCATCTGGGTCATCCTCCAGGCTTGCTCCCTCCCCAGCGAGCTGCCAGTTAACCTTGCAGAGCCCTCTGCGGGGTCAGGGTGTTAGCTGTAAGAATGGGGAAGGGGGCCTGACATGGGCTTCTGACATCTGCCCGCCATCAGCCCCCTCCTGGGGTTTATCTTCAGGGAGAGAGATGTGGCGGATTTACATCCAGGAAAGTCTAGTAGCTACGTGCAGACTCAGACAGTAAGAAGAAAGGGTAGTTGGAAGGGTTACAGCTGCCCAGGAACATGATGATACGGGTCAGAGAGTGGGGTGCAGGAGGAGCGGTGAGAAGCCGATGGATTTTACTTTTCAAAAGAGGAAGTAACAGTGGACAACCTGGTAGCAGATTACACGTGGAGCATGGAAGAGAGGAAGGAGGGCTGACTCTGGAGTTCCTGTTGTAACAGAAATAGGAGAGCAGAGGGAGGGAGGAAGATGAGCTATGTTGAATTTTGAGGAACTTAATCATGTTTCTTCTTGTATGTCAGAGATTCCTGTTACCAGGAACCAAGAGATCTCAGAACCAAGAGATCAAACTAGCTAATGTGGCAGCGTTCTGGTCACAAGCTTTCATTTGGTAGTGTCTGGCTGTTCATTTCACGAGTGTTTACTTCTACCATGCAGCATAGTTACAGAAGTTTTTTAAAGGCTTTGATAGTCCCAGCATTTGTTTATCTCAGGGTTAGCACCTGTTGGTGGTCTTCCGCTGAGAGCTGCTCACATTCTACTGGTTCTTTTCATATGGGGTAATATGGTATTTGAACATTTTGAGTATTGTGTTGTGAGACTCTGGGTTCTGTGAAAATCCTCCAGAGAATGTGGATTCGTTGCTTTGTCTTAGCAGGCAGTCAGCCTGATGAGGTTCAGGCTGCAAGTTCCGTCCCACCCCTGGGTGTTGGTCTCGGCGTCAGTTCGGCTTTCAGAACCTCTGCTGTCTCCTCTGTGTCTGTCCCCCACGGGCACCTTTCAGGGCTGAGCTGGGGGCTCGGGTGGGTGGTTCTGTCACAGTTCAGTCCTGAAAGCCTCAGCTGTGCTGTTTGGGTCTGTCCCACACATACAGCTTCCGGGTGAGCCAGGACCTAGGCAGTTCCGACCCAGAATTAGGGGGCCTCCCTTTCCTGCTCTCGCCCCTGTCCAGTATTCCCACGCCTCCCCCATCCCCCTCCAGCCTCTGGCTCCCAGGGGCCCCTTTTCCTGCACCTCTGGCTGGAAATAGACAAGTTCTCACGATATCACAGCAGCCTGCATGGCCGTGCTATCTGCATGGGACTCCCCTCAATAAGAGAAAGAAAGAGTGGGGAGACCCCCTTTTTCAGTCCATGGGGTCATTTTCCCAGGTCCTCTAGACAGAAAGAAGGGTTTTCTCTTGGAGTTTTAAGTGCGCAAGCCATGTGGCTGTGCAAGGAGGGTCACCTCAGGGAACAGGGCTGGGAACAGGAGGGAAAAATGAAAAGGAAGGGCAAGAACAGGATTTCCGCCACAAGCTTTATCCCACAGAAGGTGGGGTTTCTTTCAGCCTTTTTGCTCCCTTACCATTCTGCAGTTCAGTGTTGAGGCTATCCCCAGAGCAGAGCTAGAACGTAAAAAGGAGGAGGAACCGGAAACTCACCCCCATCTGGGTCATCCTCCAGGCTTGCTCCCTCCCCAGCGAGCTGCCAGTTAACCTTGCAGAGCCCTCTGCGGGGTCAGGGTGTTAGCTGTAAGAATGGGGAAGGGGGCCTGACATGGGCTTCTGACATCTGCCCGCCATCAGCCCCCTCCTGGGGTTTATCTTCAGGGAGAGAGATGTGGCGGATTTACATCCAGGAAAGTCTAGTAGCTACGTGCAGACTCAGACAGTAAGAAGAAAGGGTAGTTGGAAGGGTTACAGCTGCCCAGGAACATGATGATACGGGTCAGAGAGTGGGGTGCAGGAGGAGCGGTGAGAAGCCGATGGATTTTACTTTTCAAAAGAGGAAGTAACAGTGGACAACCTGGTAGCAGATTACACGTGGAGCATGGAAGAGAGGAAGGAGGGCTGACTCTGGAGTTCCTGTTGTAACAGAAATAGGAAAGCAGAGGGAGGGAGGAAGATGAGCTATGTTGAATTTTGAGGAACTTAATCATGTTTCTTCTTGTATGTCAGAGATTCCTGTTACCAGGAACCAAGAGATCTCAGAACCAAGAGATC
The DNA here is from genome assembly GCA_006408675.1 of Madoqua kirkii. NCBI lineage: Eukaryota > Metazoa > Chordata > Mammalia > Artiodactyla > Bovidae > Madoqua > Madoqua kirkii. The sequence continues at coordinate 21,134 of SJYC01020284.1, read as the reverse complement.
AAACTAGCTAATGTGGCAGCGTTCTGGTCACAAGCTTTCCTGAGAGAAAACGAGAACCACTGTTGGCAGAGAGCTTGCTGGTGGATATCTGCCTTGGCAGTGGGTTCCCCCCCCCCCTGACCTTTCTGCTTTGTCAGCCACACAACATGGGGTGGAGACTTGCTCGGGACAGAAACTGCCCCCGACTTCCCTCTTGAGTGAAACGCAGCTGAAGAAAACAGCCCATGCTGCTGCTGGGTCCTCGAGTTGAACGTCTTTAACTAGTCCCGGTTTTTACCAGCAGGAGCCTAAATCTCCCTCTGGCCTCATACCCTAGCCACTTGGCCGTATGAGTTGCTCAGTCGTGTCCGACTCTTTGCTACCCCACGAACTGTAGCGCGCCAGGCTCCTCTGCCCATGGAATTCTTCAGACAGGAATACTGGAGTGGGTAGCCATGCCCTCCTCCAGGGGATCTTCTCAACTTGAGGGATCGAACTCAGGTCTCCCACATGGGCAGATGGATTCTTTACCACTGAACCGCCTGGGAAGCCCTGAGGGTCCCGAATTGCTCTGTTTAGATGAAGACAGGCCATTGGTCGAGGCTGACTGTGTGTGTGGTGACATTATCGGCAACCCTGTCAGCACAAGTCCCCTGAGCAGAAGGCAAAACAGTGCTGGGGGTGGGGAGCGGTTGGCTGTCTTCCCCTAGGGCCATCTACCCAAGTGACTGACGGGCATATGTGTTCTTCAGGGGGCTGCCTAATCTTACCCATAGCACAAACGAGGAACAACTTGAACGTGTAACACTTTTTATATTTTCCAAAGTGCTTGCTTCATCTTACCTGAGCCTCACAACATTCCTCCGAGCTGTTTTAACCTAACAACAAAAAGCCTGAATCCTGCAGCTGGGTAACCTGGGCTAAGCCCAGTGCTGCCGCTGTCTGTCTGCCTGAGCTTGGGCAGGTGACATACTGCTATCCGCTTCACTTTCCTCATCAGTAAAAGGGGGATAACAGCACCCGTCTCACTGGGTGGCTGTGAGTAATAACTGAAAATAGGAAAATGCCTAAATGGTGCCTGGCATAGAGAAAGAGCTCTGTCACTAAACAGAATGATTATTTTCAGGCAGACATTAGGATGCCTGTGCTGTGGATGAGAAAAACAGATACAAAAAGTCGCGTGACTGGCGTGAGAATGAATTTCTGTCATAGCCAGATCTCCTGACTCCTGGTCCAGTGTCTGCATTGGGGCTGGAACCATGAGGAGGTGGACAGGGCCCAGCAGGATTTCAGCCTGCAGATGGCAAGGTGGGAGGGAGGGACTGTTAAACAGTGTTACCAGTGAGAAGCCTTATAAATAGTAGCTCAGGCGGGGTGAGTTAACAGTTTATGCCAGATGAGAAGTGGTTAAATGTCGATGAAAATTAATTAGCTCCTGAGAGACTAGTAAGTTATTTTTAAAAAATCAAAACACCTCTCCTCTCTCACCCCATTAAATTTCATGGGTATAAATTGGTAGGGTTTTTTTTTTTTTAAAGATCTGCCTGGCAAAGAAATGGCTATTGAATACAGCCAACTTTCCCTTGCTACCTTCAGTTATTCAAATCCCTCTTTAACCACATTTTAAAATCCAAATCTCCACATGTTAAGGGCTTGGTAAAATGAAAAATTCAAAAACCATCCACATGTGCAACCTTCAGGTCAGGAGTGATTGGTGTGACTGCTCAGTGGTGCTGGTATTAGCCGATCTGGCTGGGCTCTGATGGATCACATTACAGCCCCGCCAATAGCTTTCATAAATGAAAATGCAAACTGTAGATGGTTCTTCCTGCAGAAGCCTCCCTGCATCACTTCTAGGCATTTTCTTCTCATTTTGTGCATCCTTGTCTCATAAAGCCCAGAGTTCATGTCAGCTCCTGTACAGGCAGACCTATGATTCTTCTGCTAATGTTGATGTCTTTGGAAAACAGCAGGCGCCAAGCATTGCCTCTGCGTCCCAAGAGTGTGCAGACAGCAGCTGCCCGCCTGAGACCTGCGAGCCGGCCCCAAGCACTGCCCCCACCACCCCAGTAGTGTGCACGGGCCTCTGCATCTGCACAGCACGCATCAAGGGGACAGTGGCCAGCACATGCTAGGGAAGGAGACAGCCAGCACCCAGACTAAAGCAGCCCCTCGGTTCTGGGCAAGACGGCAGGGTAGAAGCACTCGAACTCGCCTCCTCTCAAGAAAACACCAAAATCACAACTAACTGCTGAGCAACCAATGACCAATGGAACACTCAGGCCAAACAACCCGCGGGAACACAGCCCCACCCATCAGCAGACAGGCTGAGCTCACAGCCACCTCTGAACACACCCCTTGATATAGCCCTGCCCACCAGAGGGACAGGACCCAGCTCCATCTACCAGCGGGCAGACACCAGTCCCTCCCACCAAGAAGCCTGCACAAGCCCCAAGACCAGCCTCACCCCCAGGGAGCAGGCACTAGCAGCAAAAGGAGTTTTGATCCTGCAGCCTGACAAGTGGAGACCACAAACACAGAAAGACAAAATGAGACAATAGAGAAATATGTTCAGATGAAGGAAGAAGATAAAACCCACAACTAAGTGAAGCTGAGAGAGACAACCTATCTGGAAACGAGTACTTATACCAAAGATAATCCAAGATCTCCGGAAAAAGAAGGGAGGCGCAAATCAAGAGGATACCAGAGATGCTTAACAAAGAGGAGAAGATTTAAAGAACAAATAAACAGAGATGAACCATACAGCAACTGGAATGAAAAATATGCTTGAAGGAGTCAATTATTCTGTTGTTAAAAGAACGGATAAGTGAGCTGGAAGACAGAAGGGTAGAAATTGCTGCCATGAAACAGAATAAACAGAAATGGGGACAGAAACTGACAGATATCGAAAACAAACTAATGGTTACCAAAGGGGAAACGTGGGGGGAAAGGATAAATTAGGAACTTGGGATTAACATATACACACTACTATAACGTAACTAACAAGGATTTACTTATCGCATGGGGAACACTACTGAGTATTCTGTGAAAACCTATATGAGAAAAGAATCTAAGAAATGAATATGTGTAACTGAAACACTTTGCCGTACACCTGGAACATAACATTGTAAATCAACTAGACTCCAATAAAATTAAAGCTAAGAAACAAAACAAAAGGCAGGGTCGCAGAGGGAAGACTGAGTGGGCTGGATGCTGACCCTGGTGGCTGTTCAGCCTTCTTTGAGCCATCCCTACCCACTGAACCCCGCTCACGTGGTGACTGCCCTTCTAGTACCGCTGACCTGTCACCTTTAATTCAAGCCAGAACTTGGACATTTCAGGGACATTTGTGAACCCTACTTAAACTGAAGGAGCCTGGGAAAATTAGGGAGCCAAGTTCAGTAGAAGCTCAGAAGAAGAGTTCTCCCTTATCTTCACCACCCACCCCCACATCTGAGGACAGGCTTACTGGTTAATGCTCATTTGTCAATTAAAACTCAGCACATCCCAATTTCCTCACCTAGTGTGCTACATAGATGAGGGAGTATCTCCTACAAGACCACTGGGAAGTATCAGTAAGATAATCTGTAGACTTCCTCACCATGTCTGGCTCATAGTAACTGCTCCACAAGTGGTATCCGTGATTAACACTCAGCTCAGTAATTGCAGGCAAATCCCTAGTTCTTTGACTCTCAGATGCTCTGTTTGTTAAACAGAAGTATATACCCTGCCTGCCTGTGGTATTGTTGTGAGGATCAAATGATGAGACCATGTCTTGAAAAGACTTTTAAAAGTGGGCAATGAACAAACCAGCTGGGAAGGCAGCGTTGCGCACAGCACGACGTGACTGGACAACGTTCCAAGGCGATGTGTGATCGTGCGTAGCCTGTGAGGACAGGATAGGTTCTGAGAAAGGAGAGGAGGCTGTGGTCTAAGGTTGGGGACGGTCCATACAGAGCAGAGGAGGGCCTTCAGCTGAGCGTCAAAAGAGAGACAGGGAGGATGCCAGCAAAAGTGGCCCTTGTCACCTCTGACTGTCGGCTGGCTAACTTTCGCTGTGTGTCTCCTCTCACGACAGGCGGAGCTGATCGGAAGCCTCACCCACAAGCTCGAGACCCTCCAGGAGGCCAAGGGGAGCCTGCTGATGGACATCAAGCTCAATAACGCCCTGGGGGAGGAGGTGGAGGCCTGGATCAGTGAGCTCTGCAAGCCCAACGAGATCGACAAGTACAAGATGTTCATCGGGGACTTGGACAAGGTGGTGAACCTGCTCCTGTCCCTCTCGGGGCGCCTGGCCCGCGTGGAGAACGTGCTCAGCGGCCTTGGTGAAGACGCCAGTGACGAGGAAAGGGTAGGCGGCTTAGCAGCTCCCTTCAGGTCTCCTCCCTGCCTCCCCCGAGTCCCGTGTACGCGGAAGTATGGTGAGACAGGAGTCCTAGAGAAGACCACCATCTCCCTGGGGCAGGGAGGGGGCTCCGGCATACAGGTGAGCAGGGCAGAGAGGCGAGGGCAGCTCCCACGCCAGGGTGTCACGGCATGACACCTCAGCCTCAGGGAAACGTATGGGAAAGTTAAAACGTGGGCGCCAGAGCTCCTTTCCTTCCTTTCTGTCCCAGAAAAAGGCAAAAGGCATAATGAAGATGGACATTAAAAACAGAGGCATGACAAAGCTATTGGGGACAAGGAGAGGGCCCAGGAACGTGAGCTCAGGCTGCAGGGAAGCTGCAGGTGAGGGGCCAGGGCAGCAAGGGAGGACGTACCCACTGTTGTCACGCACTCCTCACTGGAAGGACGGAACGACAGCGGTGGCCACAGGACACAGAATCCAGGGCGCCCTCTGGGTCAGGCACTGTGGGCTTAGACGCTGCAGACACAGCCTCAAAGAGTTCTCACTAGAGGCAAGTAAGCGGCGCAGCCAGGACAGGAGTCCTGCCGTGGTCCCAGGTGCTGTCACCTCCCTGAACTTCGTTGCGCAGCTTCAGAGCATTCTTCACCTGCTCATCTGTGCAGCAGATATTTCCTGTGTGTCTGGAATGGGCCAGCTTCTGGTGTAGGCACTGGGATACTCTGAATAAAGCAATCAGATCCCCGCCCGCATGGGACTGACTTACCAAGGAGGTCAGACAATAAACAAGAGCTGTAACTTCACATACCCGCCGACTGACCAGCACTCCAGCCAGTAAGAGGCAGCTCTCTTGCTTCCTGGCTCCTGGAAATTAGGGATTTCCCGATCATTTCTCCAAATGCACTGCCTTAAAAGGAAAGGTATGTCTTGGCAGGCAGATTTTTGAAAGAGTAGAAGAGATCTAGATGGTAAGCATTTAGGAACGGGACTCTGAGCACCCAGGACCCCAAACCCCCACCCTGGACCAGTGCCCTGCGGTGTACATGTGCCAGGCCTTTGTTCCCTCCAGAAAGAAACTAGAAACTAACTGTCCTTGCCTCCAAAGTGTTGTCCCTCCTGCCTTCCTTCCATCCAGCGAGCAGTGAACAAGAACTTGCCAGATTCCAGCTGCTCCATGGGCTAGGGCTGACACTGCTAAAAGCAGCCCCCCACCCCACCCCACCCCCGAAGGCAGCACCAGACAATGAGGAGGACCAGTGTGGAACAGCGATTGTGTCTAGTGTGCCGCTGTGCAGTGATAAGCTCGGGGCCTCGGGAGCACTCTTCGTGTGGTGCTGGGGTCAGGAGGGACTTCACACGAGTGCCACTCAAGTGGCATCTAGAGGGCTTTCTGAATGCCAGGCGGACTGATGGGAAAAGCTTCACCATTTAGAAGGAACGTTATGGACAAAGCCCAGGCAGACCGTGGTGTGTTGAGGGACTCAGTTCCATGCGGTTGGTATGTCTAGAGCATAGAGTGAGTCCTTGACTTACTCGTTTTTAAGGGAGACCAGGAAGGGCTTCCCAGGTGGCACTAGTGGTAAAGAATCTGCCTGCCAACTCGGGAGACATAAGATTCATAGGTCAGGAAGATCCCCTGGAGAAGGGCAGCAACCCAATTCCAGTATTCTTGCCTGGGGAATTCCATGGACAGAGGAGCCTGGTGAGCTCACAGTCCATAGGGTCGCAAGAGTTGGCGCGACTTAGCACACAGGCAAGAAGGGATAATGAAGCTGCTCTGTCCCCATGGGGCTAGCATCAGTGGGGAAGCCACTATCACTTCTGGACCTGGAGAAGGAGAAGGAAGGGGCCCTTATCAGAACTGTAGTCGTAGCTCTGGAGGAAAGGTTTCAGCCACTGCCACCTGGCAAGGAGAGAGCCAGGAATACAGGCCTCTGTCTTCTTTCTCCCACCTCCCAGTCACCTGGCATGGCTGCTACTGGCTAAACCCAGCACCCAGCAGGGTTCAGCTTCACCCGACATTGAGACAGGCTGAGGAGAGTGGGTCTGGAGGGATAGTAGAATCCAGTGCAGAAAATTGTCACCAAGACCTATGGGTCAGTACTTTAGAATTTAGCCTGGAGAGCCTTGAACTCATTTCGTTACATGATCGGCCTAGAGAGTGAGGAGAAGGATGTTACCATGGGAGACTTCTAGAAACATGGGTTTAGGCTGTTAATTTAGACCACTGTCTTGGGGATAAAGAACAGAGAGTGAGTTAGAGCATGAGTTTGAATCAGCAGGGCATGTTAGATGAGGGGAAGGACAGAACAGAAGGTAATTCCAAGTCTCCTGTTTGGTCACCTGGAGGGATGCCGAAGGTCTGTGAGACAGGGAACACTGGAGCCGTACTTAGAGGAAGATGAGCTGTTCCAGAACTGAGCTCAACTTAACATTTAAATGCCGTCTATACTCTTTAAGTACACATAAGTGCTTGCTCACCTGCAGAATAGATCAGGATTAGTTTTTATTGTTGTTCAGTCACTAAGTCAGGTCTGACTTTATGCAACCCCATGGACTGCAGCATGCTAGGCTCCTCTGTCCCCTCTCTGCCAGAGTTTGCTCAAATTCATGTCTGTTGAGTTGCTGATGCTATCTAACCATCTCATCCTCTGTTGCCTCCTTCTCCTTTTGCCTTCAATCCTTCCCAGCATTAGGGTCTTTTCCAGTGAGTCAGCTCTTTGAATCAGGTGGCCAAAGTATTAGAGCTTCAGCATCAGTCCTTCCAGTGAATATTCAGGACTGATTTCTTTTAGGATTGACTGGTTGGATCTCCTTGCAGTCCAAGGGACTCTCAAGAGTCTTCTTCAACACCACAGTTCAAAAGCATTAATTCTTTAGCACTCAGCCTTTTTCATGGTCCAGCACTCGTATCCGTACATGACTACTGGAAAAACCATAACTTTGACTTCCTTGATAATTGGCCTTTTTTTCCCTTCATTTTTTTAAATTATAGTAAACTACATAAAGGACTTCCCAGGTGATTCAGTGCTAAAAAAAAATCCCCCTGCCTGTGCAAGAGACACAAGAAACATGAGTTCAGTCCCTGGAATGGGATGATCCCAACCTGGATTCCTGGAGAAGGAAATGGCAATCCACTCCAGTATTCTTGCCTGGAAAATCCCATGGACAGGAGCCCCTAATGGGCTTCAGTCCATGGGGTCGCAGAGAGTTGGAGACAACCGAGCACACAGTACCTAGGCTTCCCTGGCGGCTCAGTGGTGAAGAGTCTGCCTGCCGGTGCAGGGGGTGACGGTTCAACCCCTGGGTCGGGAAGATCCCCTGGAGGAGGAGATGGCAACCCACTCCAGTATTCCTGCCTGGAGAATCCATAGACAAAGGAGCCTGGGTTGCTACCTCCCCATGGGCTCACAAGAGTTGGACACGACTTGGCAACTAAACCATCACCACCACATATAAAATTTGCTGTCTTAACCATTTTTAGCTGTACGGTTCAGTAGTGTTAAGTATATTTACACTGCCTGCTGTGCAACAGATCTCCGGAGCTTTTTTCATCTCGCAAAACTATACCCATTGAAACAAGTCCTCCACTCTCCCCTCTCCCCAGGTCCTGGCAATCACCGTCCTACTTCATGCCTGTTAGGACTTTAACTACTCTTAAGGACCCCCTACTGATTGTCTTTTTAAGACTAGAAGCCGAAAGTAAAGCCATTACCCCCACCAGTTGAATGTGATGCCTCTCTAATTAAAGCTGGACCATGCATAAGACCATAAGGGTAATAAGCTGATTTTCAAAACACTTGGGCCTCCCTACTTTAGAGTGATGGTTGAAATAGCATCTTAGATATTGGCCCATCCTATAAAAAAATCTCTGCAGCAGTGTGGCACTCTTCCCCTCCAACCGCCCCCGACTCTGCCCCGCCCACACTGGCCCTCTGCTGACCCACTCATCTCGCCCTGGCAGAGCTCACTCAACGAGAAGAGGAAGGTCCTGTCTGCTCAGCACGAAGACGCCCGGGAGCTCAAGGAGAACGTGGATCGGAGGGAGCGCGTGGTGCTGGACATCCTGGCCAATTACCTCTCCGAAGAGCAGCTCCAGGATTACCAGCATTTCGTGAAAATGAAGTCGACACTCCTCATCGAGCAGCGAGAGCTGGACGACAAGATCAAGCTGGGCCAGGAGCAGGTCAAGTGCCTGCTGGAGAGCCTTCCCTCGGACTTCGTGCCCAAGGCGGGGGCCCTGGCTCTGCCCCCAGGCCTCTCCGGTGACGTGACTCCCATGGGGGGCTGGACTGGCAGTGGTGTTTTCCCAGCAGTGACCTCCCCACTTTAACCTCTTCTCCGGTACCCACCCAAAAGATTACCCCTTCTCTCAACGCTATTTAATCTGAAAAATGCTTCAGTACAAGCCACCCATTAAGCTTTGTGGGTTACTGGGGTTTTTTTTCTGGATAAAAGGAAAAAATTCCATCCAGGAAAAATCCTGTCCTTCTCCTTCTTGCCCTTCATGATTGATCTCCTGAGAGCTTGAATGCCACTGGGAGGTGACCCCCCTTCTATTGTTATTTCGTAGTAGAAAATTAATGAAGCTGTGAGAACTGATCGGAGGGTGTCTGATTGATCGTTTAGTTTTTCACAGGCCGAGGCAACACGGATCCGTGGGTATCACCCTCAGGACCGTGTCCACAGGGGCCTTCCCTGCCTGTGGGCAGTGCTTCCTGACGACAAGTACGGGTGCTTCTCAGTGAAGGGCCTACAACATAACGCCTTATAGAGAAACACACGGGAGAAACTGTCCAACCTTGAACACTGTTATTTATATTTTTTAAAATGAAAAAAGATCATTGTGTGCTAACCACTTACTTGATTCTGTTCTGTGGTGGATGTAGACAGTTATGTTTGAGCTTTGTATTTTGTGAGAACCTTAATGAAACGAAGAATTCCAAAGACAGTCACCTTGAGTGTGGAGACTTTTTTTCTTAAACTCCTGACATGTGAGTTGAGCTTCAGCGCTTGTTTTGAGCTGAGTATGCGGAAGTCCCAGGCGCCACTGCTGGCAGCTCGCCACTTTACCCTTGCAACAAGCAGATCACCACACTGCTCCCAGGAAGGCTTTATGCACCACAGTCATGACATCCTTCCCTAGTGCTTCTGGTATTATCACTGGGGCAGAGAGAAAGCTAAAGTCCCTTGATGACAACTCTCCAACCTGTTGACAAGGAGACTGGAACCCATGTCAGTTCCAAACTGAGTTCATGCTGTCCTGCTATGAGATTGGCGCTAAATCCAGCTTATTTAGTGAGATACAGTAGCAGACTGTCTTAATCATGCTTTTCACAAAAGTTTCTTCTCCTGAAACATCAAACTCATCAACCACACTTATGAAAAATCCCCTCCTTAAACTCTGGAGACTGATTTTGCACTATTCTGCTTCAATAGCAACATCTGAGAGGACACTCTTGAGCCCAAGCTGTAAGTCTGTTAAGATAGACTGGATGATGGACAGGGGTGATGGGCCAGTGACCCGGTTATGTCGGCAGCTGCTGGAGATGGCAACAGCCTGACGCCCGGAGCAGGTGGTTCATCCCCAGCTGTGCTTTCATGCTGAAGCCTCAGCTGGGGCCACCTATGCTGATCTGGGCTACAGGTACGATAGCAGCAAGTCCTCGAGAACTGGGAGTAAAATTCATAGAATATCTTGGTACAGCTTAATGAAAATTTTCTGGTTAAGCACTTCAAAAATGTAGTTTTGGTTCCTGACACAGATGTATTTTGATGAACTTAGAATCAATAGGCCACCCACAGATTTCTGTGAACCATCACAAAACCACTGCTACATTCTTTGGGGGTTTTACACTGTCAGACTGCATTACAAGACTGTACCTTGGTTTCCCAGGAATGTTTTCAAAAGCTTCTCTTGCATCTCAAGGCTCCAGACTCCCAGGAAATTAGTAGAACCCGGGATAGCATGCAACAGCCACACTGTGTGGTCATTTTGAAGTAAAAAACAGTGCCTTTTACTGACCTTTCATCAGACTTAGGCCAACACAGGAGCCTGAGAGCAACTCCAGCTGGTAGTTAACCAATCAGTGTGCCTCACTGACACTTGGTGATGTCTAAGTTCAAAGCAGGTTAAAGGTAACCAGCAAGTGTCTCCAGCAGCTACAGTGAAATTCCCCAGGGGATTCGAGTGGGGGCAGGGGGTCCCAATTCCAATCACTTTTAAATTCCCAGTTTCGTTATTATTTTGGGTTGTGCTGGGTCTTCACTGCTGGCGCAGGCTTTTAAGCTTTTTAAGCTTTTCTCTAGTTGCGGCAATCCAGGGCCACCCCCCAGCTGCAGCATGCAGCTTCTCACAGTGGTGAGAGGCCTTCTCTTGTTGTGGAGCACGGGTTCTAGGGCCTGAGGGCCTCTGTAGTTGTAGCTCTAGGACTCTAGAGCACAGGCTCAGTAGTTGAGGTGCACAGGCCCAGCTGCACTGCAGCACGCAAGATCCTCCTGGACCAATGATCAAACCTGTGTCTCCCCCACTGGCAGGTGGGTTCCCTATCATTGAGCCACCAGGGAAGTCCCCTGCACTCTTTTAAATTCTCCTTAAGCATTTGGGAACATTGTACACATTCAATCTTTTTCATCACTTCCCTAACTGATACATGTCAAAGTAAGTAACCCCCAGAGAAGAGCAGCAGATGATGCTTCAAGGCACCCCAAGCACCCGAAAGTGATGACATTCTGAGGATGGTATCCCTTCTTTTGCTCCACTGAAATGTTCTGTGATGTGAGAGGAGTGAAGAACCAAGTGTGACTATGAAATTAATTTGCAAGTGGATATGTATTTATAACAGGACTTGACCTCTGTGCTCTGCTGAGAAGGAATCTCTAACATAGGTTTCATTATTAACTTTAACTAGAAAATAAGCCTATTCTTTAAACCTTTCCTATTTCACATTCTTTCCCCACTATTAAAATACAGTCATCTACAGTAGAAGCCACCTTTTCCCTCCAAAGAGTATCCTCAGCCAAAATGAGCCCAGCAACCATGAGCAAGCTGGTCAAGATCTCAGGACACAAATGACATCATCAGGAATGTTCGTTCGGTCGATAATTGTCCCTGTGGATGCGATCCTTTCAGACAGTAAATCTCATGAGAATCAAGAATGAGCAAGGATGGCCTTGCTGCTAGTAACTCAAGAAGCCTTCAAAGTTTCAAGAAAGGACAACACTGGGAGGCCTCCGACTTCTGGGCCCTTGGAGAAGTGCCTGGGCTTGTTGCTACATGGCATCTGACTCAGCCTTTTCTCCTGCTGTTTTGCTTCTTGTGGTGGCTGCTTAACCCCAAAGAATGCAGGGAGGGTCCGTAGTGAAAGTGTCTGGAGTTCTCCCAGAGGCACTGTCGAAACCAAATATTTTTTTTTTCCTTTGCTCCAGGGGATCATTTTAGGTTTTGTTTTGCGCAACTAGTTTTCAGACTTGAACATTAGCCAGTTTGGGTCAGCTCCCAAGAGTCTGTTCAGGTGAGGAATGAGGGCTGAACTGAAGTTCTTTGGGGCCTATAAAGCAGAAACCAGCCTGGGACGTGCCAGTTTTCCTGTTACTCTATTATTACTCTCTGATCCAGTCACTTCTGAGTTTAAAAGGTAGATCACACTCATTCCTAGTATGAGTTCTACCTTATTTGGGACCTTCCCTGGTGGCTCAGTGGTAGGAATCTGCCCTCAGTGCAGGAGCTGCAGGATATGCGGGTTTGATTCTTGGGTCGGAAAGATGCCCTGGAGGAGGGCATGACAACCCATTCGAGTATTCTTGCCTGGAGAATCCCATGGACAGAGGAACCTGGCAGGCTACAGTCTATGAGGTCTCAAAGAGTCAGACATGACTGAAGCGACTTAGCGCACATGCAGCTTATTCAGGCATGTTTTATTAAGATATTAGGCTTTTTTTTTCTGGAGACCTTGAAAAATGCTGGCTTTTTATTCTTCACTCAAGTGTTACTCAGTTCAGTTGCTCAGTTGTGTCCAACTCTCTGCGACCCCATGAACTGCAGCACACCAGGCCTCCAAGCCCATCACCAACTCCCAGAGTTTACCCAAACTCATGTCCATTGAATTGGTGATGCCATCCAACCATCTCATCCTCTCTTGTCCCCTTCTTCCACCCTCAATCTTTCCCAGCATCGGGGTCTTTTCAAATGAGTCAGCTCTTCACATCAGGTAGTCAAAGTATTGGAGTTTCAGCTTCAACATCAGTCCTTCCAATGAACACCCAGGACTGATCTTTAGGATGGACTGGTTGGCTCTCTTTGCAGTCCAAGGGACTCTCAAGAGTCTTAACACCACACTCAGTCATGTCCAACTCTTTGTGACCCCACAGACTATAGCCTGCCAGGCTCCTCTCTCCATGGAATTCTCCAGGCAAGGATACTGGAGTGGGTTGCCATGCCCTTCTCCAGGTGATCTTCCTGACCCAGGGATCAATCCTGGGTCACCTGAGTTAAAGGCAGATTCTTTACCATCTGAGCCACCAGGGAAGCTTTTTATTCTTAACATGATTCCAAACTTTTCCCTTTAATTTTCCATGATGTTATTAGCTTTATTCTGTTGGATTGGAATTATTTTCCTTTCTTGGAACAAAATGAGTTTTATTCACCTTACTACTGGGAGGAAAAAGGAAGAACTTCAGCCATAAATAACTTTTCCATCTCCAGCAAGACATGGCCAGGCAAATAAAATTTGAAGGGGCCTTTCTACACAGAAATAGGTTATTGGGGACAGGGTATTCATTACTGCCTGAACTCTGGGACGAAGCATCGAGTGAAATGATAAAGGCCATTTTAGTATCAGGGACACATGAACAGTATTCCAGTTTATTCTTATTTCTAAATTAAACTCCACTTTTCTTAAAGGAGCTCATTCAAGCACTAACTGAGTCATGGCTTTCAAAGTACAGTCAGCATCTTCATCAGAATAAGGGGTACTTGAACAAAGGCCAGTTAGTGGGACACAACCCAGTAGCCGGGAACTTGCACCTGAACAAGTTCCCCAGTTTATTCTAAGGTATTCTAAAATCCAAGAGCCTCTTATACCTGTCGTTTAGGGTCACAATTAGACCAGCATAAATGCATGTCATAAAAATCCCAGAAGTTCAAAGCCCTGTCACATTTACTCTCATGAATTACACTATTATGAGTTGACATTGTCCCCATGATTATATCATCCCCAGAATTGTGATATAGGGTTTTTTCCCCCCTACTCACTGTGCCCTTGATTTGTTTTAAACAGTCAAGAGCTCCCAAGTAGCTCAGTAGTAAAGAATCTGCCCACCAATGCAGGAGATGCTGGTTTGATCCCAGGGTCAGGAACATCCCCTGGAGTAGGAAGTGGCAACCCACTCCAGTATTCTTGCCAGGGAAATCCCATTCACAGAGGAGCCTGGTGGGCTACAGTCATGGGATCACAAGGAGTCAGACACGACTAGGCACACACACGCATGCAAGTTCTTGTTTGGGCTGAAGCGCACTCATTATTTCTCCCCTGAAGGAGTCAGCTTATCACACGATGTCACTAATCTGAGGTGCTGTCACGATACCTGCGCATGCACGCTCAGTCGCTTCAGCCATGTCTCTCTGCAACAATGGACCATAGCCCGCCAGGCCCTTCTGTCTATGGGACTTTCCAGGCAAGGATACTAGAATGAGTTGCCATGCCCTCCTCCAGGGGATCATCCTGACCCAAGGATTGAACCCAGGCCTCCCGCATTGCAGGCAGATTCTACCATCTGAGCCACTGTCCCAAGCACATACATGATCCCGATACTAACCTGAAATTATGATGCCAGTTCACTGGAGACCACACTCAGATTTCTACTGCTTTACCACTAGTTTCATGCTATCTATGAGTTAGAATTTCTCTTGACTTGAATCTGACAGTAAAGCTAATGAAACAAAACTATGTTCATTTCCTTTGAGAAGTAAAAGATGCCATCACTCGATTTCAAAAGCCTAAAATCGAAAGTAGGTAAGAAAAAGTTGTGAATGAAGAAAACAGTTCCCTTATCCCTGTGTCATTCTAAAAATTATTCTCAAATCTTCTGTGCATAGAAAAGTAGCTGCATTTCTTTCTAAAACCTCAGTATTGCTATTGCTTTACCCGTGGAAGTTTAAGAAATTATTGAATTCTGATAAACAAGGTCTATTGAATATAACAAAATTCTGTAAAATACCCTTGAGCTAAGGAGGAGTAACCAAGAAAAGATAAACTTGGAAAGCCCCGCCACCTCCCTCACAAAGGCTGGGATTCAGAATTCGTTGAACTCAGTCCACTGATAGCAGAGAAGTTTGCTGGTTTTCCCAGAACAGAGGCCGGTCTGCAGTCCCTGGGCAGGCAGGAGGCAACCCACAGCATAGCTATGCACAGGGAATGGGGGTCTACAGAGGCGGGGTGGCCGCTCAGCGGCCTGTGAGTCAGGTTATCTGCACAGGGTCTGGGGGTGGGTGCTGGCAGAATGCCTCTGGGACATGGATGCAAGCAGAAATCCTTCAGGGTGTGTAGTTTCTAGTCCACAGAGCTGAGACTGAGGCGACCCATGGATGGAGTAGAACTCCATCAAATATCCTCACACTCTTGCCACGCCCAGACAGCAGCCCAGACAGCGGGTAGTCCTCTCCTGCCCTCTAGCGCCCTCTACTGAGAAAGCCCAGCATCACACTCACTGTGAAGGTGATTAAAGTGACCGCCCACGGACGCAGAACAAAGGGTGACTGTGAAGCTAAGAGGCAATAAACTGATAACTGGTAACTGGTACAGATTTACTCTTCTAGATTATTGCCCTAACATTATCTTCTGGTATCATATGGAATTTTGTAGTTGTTGTTTTCTGTAAGAACTATTCTTCTGATGATTAAAAAAAAAATCAGTGGACAATGCCTATCTTTTAAAGAAAGTATCATAATGAAAGCGGTTTCTCATTTACTTTAAATGTGTGACACACATTCATATTCCTCAAAACACCTAAAGTGATAGAATGAGGCCTGTTTAAGAGCACGTGGAGGTTCTGTCATGAAGAACACACTGTGGATCAAGTTTAGAAGATCTCTAAAATCCTCACGTTGCACAGAGACTGCCCTGTGCACGTACTGTTTACTGGAGAACTAGTTTATGTTTGGGCACCTCCCAGGGGCTCAGCTGGTAAAGAACCCACCTGCCAATGCAAAGACACGAGACGTGGGTTCGACCCCGGGATCGGAAGATCCCCTGGAGGAGGAAACGGCAACCCACTCCAGTATTCTTGGCTGGAGAGTCCTATGGACAGAGGAGCCTGGCGGGCTACAGTCCCTGGGGTCATAAAGAGTCAGACACAACTGAACACGCGTGCCAGGAAGTTCTGCACCTGTCTGTCTCTGCACACCTCTGCGAGTCTCTCCATCTCCGGATGTGTCTCCACATGGATACCTTTCTTTCTCTGTGTGTATTTGTCTACCTCACTCTCCAGTGTCATCTCTCTGCTCTTTCATTTCCCAAATGATTCCAATTTTCTTTTTCTGTAGGGGAGGGGAAGTGGGTAACTTAGGATAGGGTGAATGAGCAAAGAGCTAGAAGGGAAGATGAGCTGAGTGTAAAGTTAAGGATGAGTTTCTTTTTTCCAGTTTAGGAAAAAATTTTCACTGCATTCAAGCACATTCAAAAAGAGAAAGACAGGTACAGGATGACTTTCCAAATCTGTAATATGTATAAGAGTGAGTGAGAGCTGTTTCCCTTCTCTAATGAGAATATAATATAGGAATTTGCTTTATTTTTCAGGCACTGAGGGGATAGGAAGGAACAACCTAACAAAGAGGACTCATAGGCACTGAACTGAGAACTTAAGAACATTAATCTTCTTCCCTGACAATAAATATAGGTCTACCTGGTATGATGTGATTTGGAAGCAGGTTTATTAAAAAGCAAGAAGATGGTCTGACATCCCTTCCAGGTTTAGGATTCTGTGCAGGTAGGTGGGCAAAAAGTAAATTTCAGCTCAGGATGTAAATAGACATTCCCCAAATTTACTCAAAAAGCTTAATGATGACTTCAATAATCAACTCAGTTTATTAGGTTGGTGCAAAAGTAACTGCGGTTTTGCATTGTTGAAATTTGCCATTTGATATTGGAGTACATTCTTAAATAAGTGTGATTATGTTATATATCATTTTAATGTACATTTCTCACTCTACATTTTTTAAATTAATGATTTACTTCTTGCTGTTTATTTTATATATATTTTAGAATATGGAAATGTACAGATGTGAAAGTGCTGCTACTGCTAAGTCGCTTCAGCTGTGTCCGACTCTGTGCGACCCTATGGACTGCAGCCTGCCAGGCTCCTCCGTCCATGGGATTTTTCAGGCAAGAGTACTGGAGTGGGTTGCCATTGCTGGACCATAAAGAAGGTTGAGATCTGAAGAACTGATGCTTTCAAACTGTGGTGTTGGAGAAGACTCTTGAGAGACCCTTGGACTGCAAGGAGATCAAATCAGTCAATCCTAAAGGAAAAACCTTGAATAATCATTGGAAGCACTGATGCTGAAGCTCCATTACTCTGGCCACTTGATGCAAAGAGCCGAGTCACTGGAAAAGACCTCGATGCTGGGAAAGATTGAGGGCAGGAGAAATGAGTGACAGAGGATGAGATGGCTGGATGGCATCACCAACTCAATGGACATGAGTTTGAGCAAACTCCAGGAGATGGTGAAAGACAGGGAAGCCTGGCATGCTGCAGTGCATGGAGTCATAAAGAACTGGACACAACTGAGTGACTGAACAACAACAATGGAAATGTTAGACAAAAAGCAAATTCAAGCCATTTTCTCATTCGAGTTCAAAATGAGTCTTAAAGCAGTGGAAACCGCTTGCAACATCACCAAAGCATTTGGCCCAGGAACTGTTAACAGATGTACAGTGCAGTAAGAAGTTGTGCAGAGGAGATGAGAGCCGGCCATCTGAAGGTGACAATGACCAACTGAGAGCCGTCATCAAAGCTGATCCTCTTACAACTATGAGAGAAGCTGCCCAAGAACTCACTGTCAACCATTCTATGGTTGTTCGGCATTTGAAGCAAACGGGAAAGGTAAAAAATCTTGATAAGTGGGAGCCTCATGAGCTGACTGCAAATCAAAAAAATCATTATTTTTAAGTGTCATCTTCTCTTATTCTACGCAACAACAAGGAAACATTTCTCAATCAGATTGTGATGTGTAACAACAAGTGGATTTTATACCACAGCCAGTGATGACCAGCTCAGTGACTGCACAGAGAAGAAGCTCCAGAGCCCTTCCCAACGCCAAACTTGAACCCAAAAAAGGTCATCGTCACTGTTTGGTGGTCTGCTGCCGGTCTGACCCACTACAGCTTTCTGAATCCCAATGAAACCATTACATCTGAGAAGTATGCTCAGCAAATTGATGAGACGCACCAAAAACTACATCTGCAGCCAGAATCGGTCAATAGAAAGGGTCCGATCATCCTCCATGACAACGCCTGACCGCACATCACACAACCAACGCTTCAAAAGCTGAACAAATTGGACTACGAAGTTTTGCCTCATCAGCCATATTCACCTGACCTCTTGCCAACCAACCGTCACTTCTTCAAGCATCTTGACAACTTTTTGCAGGGAAAACACTTCCACAACCAGCAGGAAGCAGAAAATGCTTTCCAAGAGTTCATCAAATCCTAAAGCACAGATTTTTATGCTACAAGAATAAACCAACTTAGTTCTCATTGGCAAAAAATATGTTGATTGTAATGGCTCCTATTTTGCTTAATAAAGATGTGTTTGAGCCTAATTATAATAATTTAAAATTCGGTCTGAAACCACAATTACATTTACACTAACATGATAATACTACATCACTAGACATGTTTTGATATTATTGTTTAATACTCTGAGGAAACATCCCTCACATTAAGGAATAATGACTTTAATCCATGTTTGAAACCCTGAATAGAAAAGTATTCTTTACCGTAAGGATACAGATCCTTTACATCTCCCATTTTTTTTCCTGACCTTTTCTACAAATCTTACCAAAGACTTCTTGGTTTTTGAACAGTAAAACTTGAAGGTGATATATTAACAGGGTTGAGCAAGTTGTAAGGCTTTCTTGCAAATGTCAGTTAAAAGCTAACTAAAGAATAATGTGCTTAGAAATAAATAACTAAGGAAATAATTTCAAGATGTGGTTAAAAAATGTGCCTCCACACGTAGCTAAAAGAAAAGCATCTTCGAGAAGTACAGCAGGAAGTGTGTGTGTGTGCCATTGTTCTGGATACGTGCTTTGACATGGCTGAAAAGGTATATAATGTATCTGCTAACAAAGGCAGAACCACAGCTCTTCAGATCGAATTGATCAGAAATCAGTGGGAGGGGAACTTCCCTGGTGGCCCAGTGGCTAAGACTCCCCGCTCCCAGTGCAGGGGGCCCAGGTTCGATCCCTGGTCAGGGAACTAGATCCCACATGCCACAACTAAAGATCCTGCATGCTGCAGCGAAGATCCAAGATCCCCCACAACTAAGACTTGGCACGGCAAAATCAATACTTTTTTTTTTTTTAAACCTTGAATAATCATTGGAAGCACTGATGCTGAAGCTCCATTACTCTGGCCACTTGATGCAAAGAGCCGAGTCACTGGAAAAGACCTCGATGCTGGGAAAGATTGAGGGCAGGAGAAATGAGTGACAGAGGATGAGATGGCTGGATGGCATCACCAACTCAATGGACATGAGTTTGAGCAAACTCCAGGAGATGGTGAAAGACAGGGAAGCCTGGCATGCTGCAGTGCATGGAGTCATAAAGAACTGGACACAACTGAGTGACTGAACAACAACAATGGAAATGTTAGACAAAAAGCAAATTCAAGCCATTTTCTCATTCGAGTTCAAAATGAGTCTTAAAGCAGTGGAAACCGCTTGCAACATCACCAAAGCATTTGGCCCAGGAACTGTTAACAGATGTACAGTGCAGTAAGAAGTTGTGCAGAGGAGATGAGAGCCGGCCATCTGAAGGTGACAATGACCAACTGAGAGCCGTCATCAAAGCTGATCCTCTTACAACTATGAGAGAAGCTGCCCAAGAACTCACTGTCAACCATTCTATGGTTGTTCGGCATTTGAAGCAAACGGGAAAGGTAAAAAATCTTGATAAGTGGGAGCCTCATGAGCTGACTGCAAATCAAAAAAATCATTATTTTTAAGTGTCATCTTCTCTTATTCTACGCAACAACAAGGAAACATTTCTCAATCAGATTGTGATGTGTAACAACAAGTGGATTTTATACCACAGCCAGTGATGACCAGCTCAGTGACTGCACTGAGAAGAAGCTCCAGAGCCCTTCCCAACGCCAAACTTGAACCCAAAAAAGGTCATCGTCACTGTTTGGTGGTCTGCTGCCGGTCTGACCCACTACAGCTTTCTGAATCCCAATGAAACCATTACATCTGAGAAGTATGCTCAGCAAATTGATGAGACGCACCAAAAACTACATCTGCAGCCAGAATCGGTCAATAGAAAGGGTCCGATCATCCTCCATGACAACGCCTGACCGCACATCACACAACCAACGCTTCAAAAGCTGAACAAATTGGACTACGAAGTTTTGCCTCATCAGCCATATTCACCTGACCTCTTGCCAACCAACCGTCACTTCTTCAAGCATCTTGACAACTTTTTGCAGGGAAAACACTTCCACAACCAGCAGGAAGCAGAAAATGCTTTCCAAGAGTTCATCAAATCCTAAAGCACAGTTTTTATGCTACAAGAATAAACCAACTTAGTTCTCATTGGCAAAAAATATGTTGATTGTAATGGCTCCTATTTTGCTTAATAAAGATGTGTTTGAGCCTAATTATAATAATTTAAAATTCGGTCTGAAACCACAATTACATTTACACTAACATGATAATACTACATCACTAGACATGTTTTGATATTATTGTTTAATACTCTGAGGAAACATCCCTCACATTAAGGAATAATGACTTTAATCCATGTTTGAAACCCTGAATAGAAAAGTATTCTTTACCGTAAGGATACAGATCCTTTACATCTCCCATTTTTTTTCCTGACCTTTTCTACAAATCTTACCAAAGACTTCTTGGTTTTTGAACAGTAAAACTTGAAGGTGATATATTAACAGGGTTGAGCAAGTTGTAAGGCTTTCTTGCAAATGTCAGTTAAAAGCTAACTAAAGAATAATGTGCTTAGAAATAAATAACTAAGGAAATAATTTCAAGATGTGGTTAAAAAATGTGCCTCCACACCTAGCTAAAAGAAAAGCATCTTCGAGAAGTACAGCAGGAAGTGTGTGTGTGTGCCATTGTTCTGGATACGTGCTTTGACATGGCTGAAAAGGTATATAATGTATCTGCTAACAAAGGCAGAACCACAGCTCTTCAGATCGAATTGATCAGAAATCAGTGGGAGGGGAACTTCCCTGGTGGCCCAGTGGCTAAGACTCCCCGCTCCCAGTGCAGGGGGCCCAGGTTCGATCCCTGGTCAGGGAACTAGATCCCACATGCCACAACTAAAGATCCTGCATGCTGCAGCGAAGATCCAAGATCCCCCACAACTAAGACTTGGCACGGCAAAATCAATACTTTTTTTTTTTTTTAACCACTGGGAGGTAGCTAACAAAAGAACTTCTGTCCATCACGCACAAATACAAATATGCAAAACACATGAATACAAGTCAGCAATAAAAAGATGCCCCAGTCTAAAGAGCTTAGCAAAAGGGAGTTTGGGGGAGAATGGATACATGTATACATATGCCGAGTCCCTCTG
>SJYC01020282.1:0-20063 GCA_006408675.1 Madoqua kirkii | reverse complement strand
GGAGATCATAATGATAGAAACTCCCAGGGATTATTTTTTATTATGGCTAGGGTGTAGCTCAAGCTGCTATAACAAACAGACTTAAAAAAAACAGAGTCCAGTTCAAAAACAGCAACATAGGAGTCTCCCTAATTTACCTCCTCCTTCTGAATCTATAGCTATGCATAGCACAATTCCCAAACTGGCCGAGCAGCTCTTATACACACACACACATTGAAATAGGCTAGAGAGGCTGAAACACCATCTCACCAAAACTCCACCCTGGGTGTAACTGACAACAACTGGGGATGCTGCTGCTGCTAAGTCGCTTCAGTCGTGTCTGACTCTGTGCGACCCCAGAGATGGCAGCCCGCCAGGCTCCCCTGTCCCTGGGATTCTCCAGGCAAGAACACTGGAGTGGGTTCCCATTTCCTTCTCCAATGCATGAAAGTGAAAAGTGAAACTGAAGTTGCTCAGTGGTATCCGACTCCTAGCTACCCCATGGACTGCAGCCCGCCAGGCTCCTCCATCCATGGGATTTGCCAGGCAAGAGTACTGGAGTGGGGTGCCATTGCCTTCTCCAGACTTGGGGTGGGGGACTCCTAGCTTCTCCAATAAGAGTAAAGGGTTTGTATTACACACCTTGTGCCCCAACTTTTAAGACTTCCACTTAAGAAATGGCCCCTCAAAGTACCTACCTCTGAAAGCCAACAGGGCTTCCTGTCCCTAAGACTCATAAGGCTATAGTGAAGGAAGAAGAGTGTTTAAAGCGCTTGTACAGACTCACTAGCTATCTGACCCCGGACACAGCACAAGACAGCAGACAGAAAAGGCCCATCTTTCTGTGAAAGAGGCCTATTTGCAGATCTTAAAAGCTGTAGCTTGAGGGTCTAATCCAACATATGTGGGGGCCTACCACAAGCATCTCCAGGGACCAGTGGGAGCCATTCCATGCTCTTCCTCTGCCCTGACCCACGCTGCCAGCGTCTCCATAAAAAGGAGGTTGTGCACACACCTGGCATCCTAGCTTTCATGGCAGCTGCCCAGAGGACACATGCCACGCTGGCTCTGGTGGCCAGCAGGGTGTCTGTTCATGGGTTCAACAGGATGGTAGTAAACAAGAAACAGTTCTTAACAGCTATCACCATAGGGCTCAGCGCAAAGGGAAGAGACAGAAATGTCCATCTCCTAGTCTTTCCTGAAAGAGGGACTTTTGCATACCTTAAAGCAAGATGAAAAGACAACCCTCAGAATGGGAGAAAATAATTGCAAACTAAAAAACTGACAAAGAATTAACCTCCAAAATATATAAGCAGCTCATACAGTGCAATATCAGAAAAACAAACAGCTCAATCAAAAAAATAGTCAGAAGACCTAAACAGACGTTTCTCCAAAGACACACAGATGGCTAATAAACACACGAAAATATGCTCAACATCACTAATTACTAGAGAAATGCAAATCAGAACCACAGTGAGGTATCACCTCACGTCAGTCAGAATGGCCATCATCAAAAAATCCACAAGCAATAAATGTTGGAGAAGGTATGGAGAAAAGAGAACTCTCCTACACTATTGATGTGAATGTAAACTGATACAGACATTATGGAGAACAGTATGGAGAGCCCTTAAAAAAAGAAGAATAAATCTACCATATGACCCAGCCATCCCACCACTGGGCATATACTCTGAGAAAGCCACAATTCTAAAAGACACACGTACCCTGATGTTCACTGCAGCACTATTTACAATAGCCCGACATGGAAGCAACCTAGATGTCCATTTACAGATGAGTGGATAAAAATGATGTGGTGTACACACACACACACACACACACCTTCCCTGGTGGCTCAGAGGTTAAAGTGTCTGCCTGCAGTGCGGGAGACTGAGTTCAATCCCTGGGTCAGGAAGATCCCCTGGAGAAGGCAATGGCAACCCACTCCAGTATTCTTGCCCAGAGAATCCCATGGATGGAGTAGCCTGGTGGGCTATAGTCCACAGGGTCACAAAGAGTTGGACACACTGAACGACTTCACTTTCACACACACATATATAATGGAATAATCCTTACTCAGAAAAAAGAACAAATTTGAATCAGTTCTAGTGAGCTGAATGAACCTAGAGCCTGTTACACAGAGTGAAGTCAGTCAGAAAGAGGAAAACAAATATCGAATATTAAGGCATTTATACAGACTCGAGAAAAATGGTATTGATGAACCTATTTGCAGGGAAGGAATGGAGACACAGGTGTAGAGAACAGACTTATGGACACAGCGGGGGAGGGAGAGGATGGGATGAACGGAGACCCCAGCATCGACACGTATACACAATCATGTAAAATGGATAGCCGGTGAGAAGTTACCGTGTACCACAGACAGCCCAGCCTGACACTCTGTGATGTCCTAGAAGCGTGGGAGGGAGGCTCAAGAGGGAGGAGATATGCATATTAGCTTATTCGTGTTGTTGTATGGCAGAAACTAATGCAACATGGTAAAGCAATCCTCTAATTAAAAACAGGATATAGGGATCTTACACATTCTTTTTTCCTTTTTTTTAATCAGTGATACTGCTTATCAGAAGAAACCGTATGTCTTTTCTAAAAATGTGGAGTCTAGGAAACACAGTCTTCTGTGTGACCAGAATGAAATAACTATAGAATGTCAAGCAAAAATTTTTAATGAGGTAGACTAGTGGATTTAGAGAAACAGATGAATGGGCAGAGTATGATAAAGCAAGTATATATTAATATTAATGGTAAAATCTAGTTGATGAGTAAGGGATCATTATAAAAGTCTTTCAACTTTGCTGTGTATTTGGAAAACCTCTATAATAAATGTTTGGGGCACACTCAGTGAATATACTCTTAAGACTGGTGCATTTTATTGTATTCAAATTTTACATCAAAAGAAAAAAATAAATACTGAATTCTGGTTAATAGGTATGTTGAAGGATATAGGGGATGTCTGCAATTTTCTTTGAAACAGTCAAAAACTAAAATAAACAAATGGATGGGTGGAGAGAGAGATAGCATGGATAGATGAGTGATAAAACAAGAAGAGTAAAATGTTAGTGGTAGAATCTGGGTCTATGTCTGTTCATTGTAAAATTCTTTTTGTTTTATGTTTAAAGTGTTTTGAAATAAATTGTCATGGGGCAGGGGTGGGGGAACTCAGTGAGGGCAAAGGTCCTGTATTACTAAAACTTAATTTAAAAATGGATACTGGAGACAATTAACAGCATTCCTCAGTGGTTACTGTTTACTTGCTAACTGAGGTGGCCTAGTCCTTCCATCCTACCTTTCCTGGGGATTATATTCCACTCTTAGAGAGTTACTCCCTTGACTTAACTTTGGCCCTTGTTGAAATCTTAGTCACTCCTTTGACTTGACTTTGACCCTTGCTGAAATTCAAATAGCTCGATTGTTCCTTTGGCTTTATTTCCTTTACCCCCACTACCCCTAAGTCATGTCCAACTCTTTGCAACCCCAGGGACTGTACCCGCCAGACTCCTCTGTCCATGGAATTCTCTAGGCAAGAATAGTGGAGCGGGTAGCCATTCCCTTCTCCAGGAGATCTTCCTGAGCCAGGGATTGAACTCAGGTTTCCCACATTGCAGGCAGATTTTTTACCATCTGAGCCACCAGGGAAGCCCCCCTTCCGCTAAAGCTCAGTGTTATTCTGTTTTTTCCTAAATGATTGAATTTATTCCATGACCCTCACTACCAACATGTGGTTGGCTCCCAGACCCAGCACTGACCTCAGTCTTAAAGCTCCATCTGCACTTGCCCAGCTGATTCACATCTAGATACTGAGCTTATACCACTGGCCCCTCAAAGCAAGGCTTTTCAAACCAAAACTATCTTCCTTTCTAAACCCATTTCACTTCCTGTCTCTGTTTCTATTATTAATACTGCCTTTCTTCCCAGGGCACAGATTTACTTCATTCACTCATTCATCATTTATTCAGCAAATAGTTTTTAAAGTTGACTTTGAAAAGCTTTTGCCAGGTGTTGAACAAGACAGACATGATCCCTGCTCTTATGAGACTTGTAGTTTATTACCATCTAGTTAATTATCCCTTCCTTCATCTTCCAAGTTTAATGAATAGATGAGTAATATTCATTTTTATCTTGACGACTTCTAGGCCCACTCCCCTCCCCCAGCATCACCCTGAGCTATGCCAAGTTTCCAGGGAACTTAAGCAAAGGCCCCAGAGGGAGGGGAGAACACCACCAATTAATTGTTACCCAAGATACCACTGGGACTCCGTGTATCACTCCTGTTTGCAGGACCCCTTCAGGCCCAGAGGCTTGATGCGCCCATGCCCTGCTTAGGATATTCAGTTCTTTCCTGAGGCAGCCTCTGTTCCCAGTTTATATATCCCAGTTTACGTGGGCCAGGCCAGTTTTGATTCACATTTATCGTGAAAGTGAAAGTTTGCTCAGTCGTGTCTGAATCTTTGCGAGCCCATGGACTATAGCCCTCCAGGCTCCTCTGTCCATGGGATTCTGTCGGCAAGAATACTGGAATGGGTGGCTTCTCCCTTCTCAAGGGGATCTTCCCAACCCAAGGATCAAACCTGGGTCTTCTGCACTGCAGGCAGATTCTTTACAGTCTGAGCCACCAGGGAGGCCTTATGCTTACCGCCCTGGGATAATTATTGATGGCACTCCCATCACTGTCAAATGTGTCCTAATGGGATCAATAAATTAGAAGCAGGTGGTTACTTTCTCCTAAACCACTCATTTCTAATCAGAGCACTTAACTACTTCTTAGCATGAACCAGCAGGCCAGCAGAGCCACTGTTTCTTGACTCGCTTTCTATTAATAATCCAAGGGATTAGGAAGTTATACTCCTCCTCTGCTCTTTTAGGGGTGAATTTCTGTTCTAGGGCACTTCCTTCTCCTAAGAGTTTGGACTTTTTGACATAAAAGCCAAGACAAGGGACTTCCTGGTGGGCCAGTGGTTAAAAATCTCCTGCCGATGCTGAGGGGCACAGGTTCGATCCCTGGTCTGGGAACTAAGATCCCACATGCCACGGAGGAACTAAGCCCAAGCCACAGCTGCAGATGACTGTGAGCCTTGAGCCCATGCTCCACAGTTCACAACAAGAGAAGCCCCCGCAACGAGAAACCTGAACACCGCAACTAGAGAGTAGCCCCCCGCTCGCCACAATTAGAGAAAGCAGCACTGAAAACCCAGCACAACAACAACAACAACTTTAAGCCAAAAAGAATTACAGCCTCCTCCTACTTTTCGAAGTCAGCCATATCCACTGCTTTGGATGAGGGCAGGCAGGCAGGGAGAACAAAGAGAAAGGTAAAAAACTTGACTTCTGATCTTAAAATATCTTAGCGTTAGAACTCAGTTTTTTGTGTATATGTGCTTTATCTCTCCTGGGCTTCCCTGGTGGCTCAGATGGTAAAGAATCTGCATGTAATACAGGAGACTGGGATTCGATCCCTGGGTTGGGAACATCCCCTGGAGAAGGGAATGGCTACCGACTCCAGTATTCTTGCTTGGGGAATCCCATGAACAGAGGAGTCTGGCAGGCTACAGTCTATGGAGTCAAAAGGAGTCTGACACAACTGAGCGATTAACACTTTATCTTCTCTAATGACTAAAAGCTTGTTGGAGTCAAAGGTCTGTCTTATTTCTTTTCTTACCAGTATTTCTTCCTCCCCTTTCCCATATATTATCAAGGCCTTGAAATTTTTCGAACAATCAACAAAAAATAAAGAATTTTGCAGTGAAAACAACATGCTCCCTACCTGGATCCTACTAACATTCTACTGTTCTTGTTTTATCACTAATCTACCCATTGCATCTATTCGCCTATCTATCTTGCAGGGTAGACTCATTAAAATGCTTATTGAAAATTAAATGCTATTAGCTATTTGCAACTTAGTATGAATGAACTGAGGAGGGCATGGCAACCCACTCCAGTCTTCTTGCCTGGAGAATCCTGTGAACAGAAGAGCCTAGAGGGCTACAATTCATAGGGTCGCAAAGGGTCAGACATGACTGAAGGGACTCAGCACACATGCATGCACAAATGAGTTCCAGTTCTGTTTTCATGTACAGTTCAGCCGCTCAGTCATCCCCAACTCTTTGCAACCCCATGAACTGTAGCACACCAGGCTTCCCTTCCATCACCAACTCCCTTAGCTTTCTCAAACTCACATCCATAGAGTCAGTGATGCCACCCAACCATCTCATCCTCTGCCGTCCCCTTCTACACAGATTTAGGCAAAGAGGAAGAAAGCAGTTCAGTATCTAAGAGATTAGAAAAGCCTATTGGGTAAATGTAAACAACTGTGGGCAAAACCAAACTCCATTCAGTTCTTATTTGTCCAGCTGAATTTGGCCTCACCTCTTTCACCCAGAATATCATTCTATACAAAGATACTAGAACTTAGTTTTCCCCTTTTTATTCACTGGCTGCCTCTCTGTACTATAAACAAGAGTCCCTGAGCCAGGACTTTCCTGGTGATCCAGTGGTTAAGGATCCAACTTCCAAAGCAGGGAATGCCTACTCGACCCTGGTGGGGAAACAAAGATCCGCATGCCTTGGAGCAACTAAGCCCACGCACTACAACTAGAGAGACCAGGAAACTAAAACCCGATGCAGCCAAAACTAAAATAAATATATATATATATATTTTTAAAAGGTACATGAGCCACCTGCTCCAGAATTCAGTAAGACAGGCAATTGGCCCAACTCTCCTGGAACCAGGAATCCAAAACATAAGGGAGACTTTTCGGGGTCCTACTCTCAACTGCTGGAAGAGCAGAAATGTGAGCATAAAAGCAAAGATCCTTCATCCTAAGAAAAACTCAAGCACTCCCCAGTCTCTGAAGGCTTTCCACTCTCCCTGGTAAATCAATTTCTCATTTCACAACTTATTTCTCATCTAGACTTAAAGCACAGGTTTTGTAGCCAGACAGCCTATATTCAAACCCAGGTTCACTACATGCCCTTGTGCAAGCTACTCCATCACTCCATGCCTTAGTTTGATCATCTGTAAAATGGGGCTAATATGCAATTATGCTGAGGGTCAGAACACTTCATATATATGTGAATATATATATGAATATATATAAGGTATATACACATGCTAATATATACACACTATACATATATACTGTACATATGTACATTATATATTTCATAGGCACTTAAGGGTGGATGCTCCCATTCTAGATCCCAGCATTTATTCTAGATGGCAGTAAGACAGCAGTGAAAAAAACACAGTTGTCCCCCTGGCCTCCTCCAGGTGCTTGGCCTTCCTAGATAATCTTTAAGTAAATAACCGTGGCCACACTGACTTACACTCCTGTGCATCGACGCCCTCGCTGAATAGGTCTAGAAGGTCTACACTAGCGTCCCTGCTCCTGGCATAATTCTCTTCCCACCGCCCACCTCCTCCCAGGCTCGCGGGCCCCGGGATGCCTGCGAGAGCCCACGTTCCTTACCTTAGGGTCCTCCCGCCCTAGCGCGGCGCTGGCAGCGGGCAGTCCCCGGGCCCTCGGGATAGTCTCCGCGACCGCGACCGCGACCGTGACCGTGACCGTGACCGCAGGAGCGAGACTGGGGCGGCGGCACTGACCAGGGAGGGAGGCAACCCGGCGCTTCCCTCCGCAGGCCGCGGTGTCCTCCAGTAACCAGTGGTCCACTCCGTAGCCAGTGGTCTCCTCCCACCGGGAGCCCCTTGCCCTATCTCCTCGGCTACTCTCCGGCATCCGAAGATGAAAAGCCGCTGTCAACGTCCCCAACCTCGTTTTCTTCTTTTAACTAGCCCGCATTTCCTCTGGGCTGCTTGGACGCGGCCGCCAGCGCCGGCTCCGTCTGAACCCCCTCTGTGATAACCCACCCCAGGCTGGGCACCTCTTCGGGCGTGGGCATTATCTCAAAGGGGAAACAGCCGCGGTTCGTCACGTTTCCTTTTAACAAGGGCCGTCTGTGGTTGGTGGTGCGTCTGTCCTTCGAGGGGGAGGGAACAGAGAAAGAGAAAGAAAACCCCGCGCCGTCCTGCGTAAGGGGTCGCTGGGCGCGGGGAGGATGGAGCCTGGCGGGGGTCAGCCACCTTGGCACCGAACCCACAGACTCCACTGGTGGCTCCGGAGAAGGCTGTGAAAACAGAGGGCAGAAAATCTTCCTGGAGACCAAGGGTGCGCCTACGACGGAGAGTCATCTTTCCTTTGGCTTCTAAGTGGAGATGACCACGTCAGACGGCGAATTTCTACCCCCGCCCTAGTTCATCGGGGATAGTGCCACGTACAGGAACGATTACTCTCTGCTTCTGGGCTTTGGATAATAGTGCGCCTCGGTGCACTTTCACAGAGGGTGAAAGAGGCCTAAATTACTTCAGTGAGCGCTCTGAACCTAGTTTTGAAATGACATGCCAAAACAGTCACAATAATTCGAATGGTGGTGTGTTTTAAGGATCCTTTAAAAAACCAGTGCTCTTGACATGCCGGCACAAATAGAATGACCCCATGTGGGTACTCATTTGGAGATGATGCCCAAAGGCCGTATGTGAGGCCCTTGATGTCCATGAGGCAGAAACAAATGGTGTTTCTGCTCCCTGCCCACCCCAAGATGGACTCTGTGCCTGCAAAAGCCCAGGAATGGGAGAGGAAGTAGCCTGCAGGGTGGGCGGGGACTAAACCTGCGCCAAGGGTGTAGTACGCATGCTCAGTCGCTTTCCACTCTGTGACCCCATGGACTGTAGCCCACCAAACTCCTCTGTCCATGGAATCCTCCAGGCAAGAATAGTGAAGTGAGCGGCCGTTTCCTTCTCCAAGAGATTTTCCCAACCCAGGAATGGAACTCATGTTTCCTGTGTCTCCTGCATTGGCAGGTGGATTATTTTTACCCAAGGGCTAAAGAAACTTTCCTTGAAACCAGGTTCCTATGGGGACCCAGACTGAATACTTCACCTTCTTCATGCCTCATCACCCATCTGTAAGCTGAAAGATGTGGAAAGAAGGTATAAAGAGAACAAAGATAAAAACAGAGTTCTAAAGAAGAAAGTCACCAGTGAGTGGGAGTGGAAAGCAGTAACTCATTACAGCGTGCCCCCTGAAGAGGCTTCCTTCCTCTCCCTCTCTCTCCCCACTTTCCTTCCCATCTTCCTGAGTTGAAACCAAAAGGCAAAGAACAGCATTCATCCCAAACAAGTAGTTTAGTTTTTCGTGTTTGGTATTTATTGACATCTTGGAAGGCCATGCCTCATATCCACATTTCCATGTGGCCTCTCTTAATGCATAAACAGAAAAAAGAATGCCGAATATCGCATATACTTGTCAGACAGCAAATCCCAGCGTTCTGTTTTCTGCCTGTATTAGGGGTATGGGGGAACACCCCCAAGACCATATGTTCATTCACTAACAAGAGCCTTGCCAGCTTATAATCAATGAAATTAGTTAGATGGTGCAAGTCAAAAATAGTTTTGAAATATTAAGAATTAAATCTGTGACACTTTATTTTTAGATTTCTGAGAAATCCATTTCCTACTTGCCACTGCTCAGACTCTCCAGACCCGCTACTAGAACGAAAAAGAGGCATTCTCTGCTTTCTAGCTATTCTCTCGCCCTCCCCACTGTGAATCACGTGTAGAAGAAACCGTCACGGTTACGGTCACACATGTCTGGCTCTCTAACCTTCAGCTGTGTCGCCGGGCGACCCAGTTGCCGGTTATTTAACCTGCCTGGATGGATGAGCTCGTTAGCGGGCCGCCCCAGGGGCTTTTTCTATTGGCGGGTCTCCCAGACGCCAGTCCTCTCCCTCCGTCCAACAGC
The DNA here is from genome assembly GCA_006408675.1 of Madoqua kirkii. Taxonomy (NCBI): domain Eukaryota; kingdom Metazoa; phylum Chordata; class Mammalia; order Artiodactyla; family Bovidae; genus Madoqua; species Madoqua kirkii. The sequence goes on along the minus strand of SJYC01020282.1, from coordinate 10,281 downwards.
CTTCACCGGCCGAGATTCACAGGCCCCCGGTGTCCCGCGGAGCGAGTCCTCCCCTTCCTGGAGGAGAACTCAGACGCCCGGAGCGAGCAGTCATTCCGAGCATCCTGCTGACGTTTCACTTTTCACAAAGGCCACCCTTTCTCCCGAGCACCACCAGCTCTCCAGAACCCTCCCCGATTCTGGGGAGGGAGGGCGAGCCTACCAGCAATCCTTGTTCCTTGCTTTGCCAAGGGGCTGCTTCCCCTCGCGGGTCAGCGCACCTACCAGGAAACCCTGAATTCCTCTCCTTGTTCCCCTTACCGTGAAGCTGGGGGTCGCTTCCAGGGATCTGAGAGCTGCCAGAGCTGCCTGCCAGGCGTGAGGAGAGAAGGAAGCGACAGGGCTTTTCTCCTAAAACGAGGGAACTCAGGCTCTCCCTGAGCATCCTCTAGGGCAGGCACCCTGGGAGGTGCTTTCAAGATTAAAAAAAAAAAGTAATTAATAAGACCCTGGCTTTTTATCTTCCCTGGTTTCTCCTTTCTAAGAAAGACTAATAAGACCCTGGCTTTTTATCTTCCCTGGTTTCTCCTTTCTAAGAAAGACACACGCACACACGCACGCACACACACACACACACACACACACACACACACACACACACACACACTTGAATTAAAGTCCAGATTTCCTGTATCAAGAGCACCCCAGGACTCTTCTATTTGTTGAAACTCCCAGAATATTTTTTTAAAATTCATAAATGCCAGATAGCTACAAATTGTAGAATATTTTTAATGTTTACATTCAATTACACATTCACAAAACACTATAATTGGGTTGGTTTCAGAAGACATCCTCAGAAGCCTAAATGTAAGACTCATTGTGAATTTGTCAAAATCCAGTCAAAACCTTTGATATCCATTTCCCTTCAGAGAAACTTCTGGCCCAATTATCATCACTTTTCTTATCGAGCTTTCAACCAGCCACTAATGAGTTGGAGTAGAAGAGCAAAGGGTGTTTGATTCCCTCCAGCTATCAGCCCAGCCCCTAGGCCAGGGCAGTCTGAAACCTCTCTCCTGACAACCCCTCCCCACCCCACTACACACACACACACATACACACACACACACACACACACACACACACACACACACGCACGCACACACTTAGCCCTTTGTCTATGAATTAATAAAAGTGTTTTAAAACAGGCATAATTTGAAAAAACAGCAGAATGCTGGTAATTATTGGATGACAGACAATCAGTGTGCCGGTTTCTAGTTTTGTGTATATGTGATTTTCTATAACAAAAATAAAATAAAAACAAGTAACTCTTCTTGAATCTATATTTACTCTCAAAATTAGCATTTAGAACAAATTATTTTGAATTTTTTTATAAGTTGAGAAACAACTTTTTACTCCATTTCTTGTCTTTTATTTAAGTGTCTTGCGGCTGTGTGTTTTTGTTTGTTTTCTTTGGTATAATCTGAAATATAAGGTCTAGTTTATTATTGTGATTTTTACATTAGAATTATTATTGTTTTAAAGCATTTGACCTTATTGAAAAACTTTTATTAAGACTTATTAATAAGGTACAAACTTTTGATTATAAAACAAGTGATGAGAAGCAATGTATAGCATGGGGACTACAGTTAATAATGCCATTATTGCATATTTGAAAGTTGCTAAGACAGCGTATCTTAAAAGTCCTCATCACAAGAAAAATATTATTTTGTAACTGTGGAGACAGACGTTTCCTAGACTTATTGTGATCATTTCACAATGAATACAAGTATCCGATTACTATGTTGTATGTGCATGTGTGTTCAGTTGTGTCTGACTGCAACCCCAGGCCCGCCAGGCTCCTCTGTTCCTAGAGTTTCCCTGGTGAGAATACTGGAGTGGGTTGCCATTTCCTCCGAGGTGGGATCTTCCAGACACAGAGATCAAGTTTGCTTCTCCTACATCTACATTGCAGGCCGATTCTTTTACCATTGAGTCAAAACAAAAACAAAACAAAAACCTATGGAATGGGAGAAAATGTTTCCAAATGATGCCATTAAAAAAAGATTAAGTCCCAAAATATACAAACAGTTCACGCAGCTCAATATCAAAAAAACAAACAACCCAATAAAAAATTGGCAGAAACTTTAAATACACATTTCTCCAAAGAAGACATACAAATGGCCAATAGTCACAGGAAAAGATGCTCAACATCATTAATTATTAGAGAAATGCAAATCAAAACTACAGTGAGGTACCACCTTATACTTGTCAGAATGGCCGTCATCAAGAAGTCTACAAACAAATGCTGGGGAGAGTGGAGAAAAGGAACCCTCCTGCCCTGTTGGTGGCAATGTAAATTGGTACAGCTACTGTGGAGAACAGTATGGAAGGTCCTTAAAAAACTGAAAATAGAACCACCATTTGATCCAGCAACCTCACTCTTGGATATATATCTGGAGAAAACTGTAATTTGAAAAGACATATGCAGCCCAATGTTCATACCATCTCTATTTACAATACCCAAGACATGGAAGCAACTTAAATGTCCATCTACAGTTAAATGGATAAAGAAGATATATATATGTGTGTGTGTGTGTGTGTGTGTGTGTGTGTGTGTGTATGAATATTCAGTTCAGTTCAGTTCAGTCGCTCAGTTGTGTCTGACTCTTTGTGACCCCATGAATCACAGCACTCCAGGCCTCTCTGTCCATCACCAACTCCTGGAGTTCACTCAAACTCATTACTCAGCTATAAAAAATGAATAATACATTTGCAGCAACATGGATGAACCTGGAGATTATCATACTAGGTGAAGTAAATCAGATGAGAAAGATAAATACCATATGATATCACTCATATGAATCTAAAAAAATGCTACAAATAAATTTATTTACGAAATAGAAATAGACTCAGACATAGAAAACAAACTTATGATTACTAAAGGGGAAGGGGGGAGGGATAAATTAGGAATTTGGGATTAATATGTACACACTACTATATATAAAATGGGGCTTCCCTAATGGATGGAGAAGAATATAATCAACAAGGACCTTCTGTATAGCACAGGAAGTGAAGTGAAGTGAAGTTACTCAGTCATGTCTGACTCTTTTCGACCCCATGGACTGTAGCCTACCAGGCTCCTCTGTCCATGGGATTTTCCAGGCAATAGTACTGGAGTGGGGTGCCATTTCCTTCTCCAGGGGATCTTCCCGACCCAGGGATCAAACCTGGGTCTCCTGCATTGTATGCAGATGCGTTACCATCTGAGCCACCAGGAAAGTCCTATAGCACAGGAAACTATAGTCAATATCTTTTAATAACATATAAGGGAAAAGAATATACATATATATAACTGAATCACTGTGCTGTATGAACACCAGATACTAACATGTCATTGTAAATCAACTATCTTGCAATGAAAATTTTTTTAGCTAAAAAAAAAAAGTTCAAGCTTTAGTAGGTCTAGGATGGGGCCCAGGACGCTGCATTTTTAACAAGAACCTTAGTTAATTCTGATAGAGGTGGTCCGGAGAGCTCACTGTAAGAAATACTATTCAGAGGATGCCCAATGTACTTTGGAGGCAAACATACCTGAGTTTCAGTTTTACTCTGCCTTGTACTAGCTGGCAAATTTGTGGCAGACTACATAATATGTCTGGAGAAGGAAATGGCAACCCATTTCGATATTCTTGCCTGGGAAATTCCATGGAAGAGGAGTCTGACAGTCACAGAGACTCAGACACAAAAAGAAACAGTAACACAGGGTTTTATATACTCCCTAACATCTCCAGTGAAGTCCTTGGTCTTCATGCACATATTAATAATCTACCTGATTACAGGAATCTGTCTGCAATGCAGGAGACCTAGGTTTGATTCCTGGGTCAGGAAGAACCCCTGGAGGAGGACATGGCAACTCACTCCAGTATTCTTGCCTGGAGAATCCCATGGACAGAGGAGCCTGGCAGGCTACAGTTCATGGAGTTGCAAGAGTTGGACACGACTTAGCAACTAAACCATCACCACCACATAATATGTCTAAATGTCAACTTTCTCACCTATAAAATGGGAGTAATAAAGATGCTTGCTTTCTAAAGTAGCTGTGAGTATTAAATAAGATACTTAGCACAATGTCTGGAATATTAGAAAATATATTAGCTCAAAATATTTTGGTTGCTATTGTTATTTTGCTTAAAAAGTTAACCCTGGCAGCTCTGTAGTGGGCAAGGAATTTGGAGAAAGTGACAGAAGACAAATATCAGACACATTTGTCAGATAAATGTCCTAAAATGTCAGGCATGCTGTTAAATGTGAAGCCCCAATGACACATAAAACTTGACCCTAACCCTCACACGCAGTCAAAGTGTGCTGATAAGACTTATCAGGGCCACTAGGCATAGTTGTACAGGTTGTGCCCTGCACCATGATGCCACATCTAAAAGGGTACTATGTCCATTTTAGATATCACACATTTACATATTTACTACCATGATTTTTTTTAAAGCAGATAACAGTGAAGTGTCTTGTTCCAATAAAATGAATACACTATAACAATTTTCTAACAGATGGAAATCAAGTGTCTTGAGAAACTGACTGGTAGCTTGTTACAGTAACAGCTTCAATGAATCATGTTTCCCAGTATCCTCAGTCTTGCGCACTTCTCTGAGCTTGGCTTTAGCCACTGGGATATCAACAAATGTGACATGAAAAAAGCTTGCAGAACTCCCAGTTATCACAGCCAGCATCTCTGATTTTCCAGGACTTTCTCTATTAAAACAAACAAACAAACAAACTGTATTGATTTGATTGTGGCATGTGGGATCTTTGCTCTTCATTATATCACACAGGATCTTTAGTTGCCATATTCAAGCTCTCGGTTGTGACACATAGGATTTAGTTCCCTGACTAGGGCTGAAACCTGGTCCCCATGCATTGGGAGCGTGGAGTCTTAGCCACCCAATCACAAGGGAAGTCCCTAGGACTTTCTCATCATCAAAACATGGCTGCAGATCCATAACAGCTATAGGAATCACATCTTCATTCAAAGCAGGAAGGAGCAGTATAGATAATGCCAACTACAGCTTCTTTTATTAGAAAAGAAAAAAAAAGAAAAACTTTTCCAACAACGTTTGAGCAGGCTTTCATTTGTAGCTCATTGACCATGTCTCTGTCATGTGGCCGTCCTTAGCTGCAAGGGAGTCTGGAGAGTGAAATACTTAGCTTTTCCAAGCGCTGTAGTAACATAGGTCAAGCAGACAGGAGTCTGGGAGAGGTTGGTGGGTTGCCTAAACAGCAAAGCCTGCTATAGAACTAATCATAGATCCTATTTTCCTATTAATACTACAGAGACATGCAACATGGAGACATGAAGACACTAATCAATTTCCAAGTATATATGAAAAATTTTTTAAGTTGATTATTCATTTTTGAGGCCAGGATCAATTTATTTCTATCAAATATTCATAGTAGTGCCTCTCCAAAGAGATGAGAAAGCTTCTTGTAAATCAAAGTTACCCCTGTTAGGAAAATAAAAGCCTGAGTTATGTACAACCAACTCCTGAGCTAGTGACTGTCAAAGTCCATGGACTCAGACTCATTAGTATAAATTTTACTTCATATCATGATCCAGAATATATGTATCCACATAGATTTCATAAAACAAATCCTTATTATATATTTTCTATTATATTTCTTGTTGTTTGGTTGCTCAGTTGTGTCTGATTCTTTGTGACCCCATGGACTGCAGCACACCAGGCCTCCCTGTCCCTCACCATCTCCCAGAATTTGCTCAAACTCATGTCCATTGAGTCAGTGATGCCATCCAACCATCTCATCCTTTGCCATCCCCTTCTCCTCTTGCCTTCAATCTCTCCCAGAATCAGGGTCTTTTCTAACAAGTCAGCTCTTCGAATCAGGTGGCCAAAATATTGCAGCTCCAGCTTCAGCATCAACTCTTCCAATGAATATTCAGGATTGATTTCCTTTAGGATGGACTAGTTTGATCCCTTGTGCAGTCCAAGGGACTCTCAAGAGTCTTCTCTAACACCACAGTTCAAAAGAATCAATTCATCAGGATTCAGCCTTCTTTATGGTCCAACTTTCACATCCATACATGACTCCTGGAAAAACCATAGCTTTGACTAGATGGATCTTTGTTGACAAAGTAATGTCTCTGCTTTTTAATATGCTGTCTAGGTTGGCCATGGGGCTTCCCTGATAGCTCAGTTGGTAAAGAATCTGCCTACAGTACAAGAGACTTCGATTTGATTCCTGGGTTGGGAAGATCCCCTGGAGAAGAGAAAGGCTTCCTACTCCAGTATTCTGGCCTAGAGAATTCGGTGGACTGTATAGTCCAAGGGGTTGCAAAGAGTGGCTTTCACTTTCACTTTTAGGTTGGTCATAGCTTTTATTCCAAGGAGCAAGCATCTTTTAATTTCATAGCAGCAGTCACTATCTGCAGTGATTTTGGAGACCAAGAAAATCAAGTCTGTCACTGCTGCCATTGTTTCCCCATTTATTTGCCATGAAGTGATGGGACCGGATTCCGTGTTCTTCGTTTTTGAATGTTGAGCTTTAAGCCAACTTTTTCACTCTCCTCTTTCACTTTCATCAAGAGGCTTTTTAGTTCCTCTTCACTTTCCTCCATAAGGGTGGTGTCATCTGCATATCTGAGGTGATTGATATTTCTCCTGGAAATCTTGATTCCACCTTGTGCTTCTTCCAGCCTGGCATTTCTCATAATGTACTCTACATATAAGTTAAATAAGCAGGGTGACAATATACAGCTTTGATGTACTCCTTTCCCAATTTGGAACCAGTCTGTTGTTCCATGTCCAGTTCTAACTCTTGCTTCTTTACCTGCATACAGGTTTCTCAGGAGTTGGGTAAGGTGGTCTGGTATTCCCATCTCTTTAAGAATTTTCCATTTTCTACAATATTTTTTAAGTTGGTTATGAACTACTAAATTAATTTCACTGCCCACTAATGGGTCATGACCTGTAGTTTATCACAAGCAGAGGCCAGAGACACTTCTAGATAAAGGGAATAGTGATGCAAAGGTCCTAAGTTTGGAGTTCTCAGAACCTAGGAAGGCCAGCAGGGCTGGAGCTGGTTGGGTGGGAAACAAGGTGTTAAAGATCAGCAGGGACCTGTCGTGAAGTCTGCAGGCCATGGCAGGAACTTTGAGATTTACTTTTATTCTGATGGAAGCTCCAGTGGCTTCAAGCAGGGAAGTGACATGATATAATCTATTTTCAAAAATAGTTTCTCCTGACCTCATGCACAGACCAAGGATGATTCCAAGATGACCTAATTTTCTCTAAATTTAAAACAAGCTTGGAATGACTTTAAGATCCTCCAGAGGATTTTTCTCACCCCAAATTCACTCCGTCAAACTCCTTCCATGGTTCTTTCCCTTACGCACCAGCTTCTACCCTCTGCTGGGCTCCTCTGGAGACCAGAGTCTTGCAGAAAAGACTGAAGGCTTAGACTTTGCCTTCTATCAAGATCAGTACCTTTCTTGTCCTCCCATCCCTAAATACCCACATGTTTGCTCACCACACTGCCTTGCTGACTGGAGTCCTGCCCACCCAGGGATTTGTTTAATTTTCTGATTTGCAGTGTTGACACTTGGAAGGACGTCTCTCTGTTTTTGGCAAGGAGCTCCTTGCAGCCTGAAAGCACGTCTCCTCTCCGGGGGGCGTCTCCACCTCTGCCAGTACAGCAGGCGCAACTTCTATCAGGAGCCGCCACCATGGGCTAAGTCCTGTATCACACAGGCTGCAGAGGAGGCTGGGAGGGGGTTGTGTAACAAGAGACAAGAGACTAGCAGATTTCTCAGGGCCTGGGCCTCTTTCTTGGCCAGTCCCCAGGAGATGAGTTCCAGCTGCTTTTCTTTCCTTAATCTTCTTCCTCTCTCCATCCCCCTTTCCGGCTGGGCTCCCAAACCCTCCCACCTCTGGCCAGCCCCCAAGTCATACAAGATTTGGGGTAGAAAGCCTGAAAGTCAAAAGGGAGGAGCACAGGGAGTGGGCAGCTGAAAGGCAGAGGGGGATCCACTTCTCTTCTCGAGACCTGGTCCACTGCTCTGGCATCTCTTGTCCAGATAAAGACCATAGGGTGAGGCAAACATAGCACACGTGCTTTCTCTTTGTCCATTAACCCCCTCACCTCCTCTGGCCCCAAATCGGTGAAGAACATCCAACCAGGTTTCTTTTATGTACTTGTGGTTTCCAAAATAGGCGTTTTCAAGGCCTGGAAGTAAACTTACTTTTAGGAAAGAGATAGAGGGAAGCAGAGGAAGAAGGACAGATGACTTTGCTTTGAAAAGGGGATAGCTGAGTCAGTAAATGGTAACGATTAAAAGCCGAAGTCCAGATTCACATCCAACCTGGTTTACAATCTTGTCTTTGCCATGTGTTCACTGTGTGAAACAAGGTTGGCTATTTTCACCTCGCTGAGCCTCTGTTTCCTTATCTGCAAAATGGACATATTTGTAACTACTTTCAAGACAGAATTAAATGGCAATTCTATTATTTAATATTTATTTATTTGGCTGTGCCAGGTCTTAGTTTCAGTATGTGTAATTTTTAGTTGTGGCATGCCGGATTTGCAGCATGTGGGATCTCGTTCCCTGATCAGGGATTGAACCTGAGCCCCCTGCATTGGGAAGGAGGAGTCTTAGCCACTGGACCACCAGGAAAGTCCCTAAACAGGAATTCTTAATGCAATTATTATCTACCCTGGTAAGAACTTGATGAATGGCAGGTTTACTATAGCTAATATTAAAAAGAACATTGGGAGGGATCCTGGCGGAGGAGGGATCAGTACGCTGAGTTCCGAAGCGGTGCGCGGAACCCAGAGAGCGCCCCAGGCTGCCCCTCCCACTGGTGAGGCCAGGCACTTCGGGCTCCCAAAAAATAAAAAAAATAAATAAAGAACATTGGAATAGCAGCTGCTGCCGCTGCTGCTAAGTCACTTCAGTCGTGTCCGACTCTGTGTGACCCCATGGATGGCAGCCCCCCAGGTTCCCCTGTCCCTGGGATCCTCCAGGCAAGAACACTGGAGTGGGTTGCCATTTCCTTCTCCAATGCAGGAAAGTGAAAAGTGAAAGTGAAGTCGCTCAGTCGTGTCTGACCCTCAGCGACCCCATGGAGCCTTCCAGGCTCCTCCGTCCATGGGATTTTCCAGGCAAGAGTACTGGAGTGGGGTGCCGTTGCCTCCTATTCCTCTGGAATAGGAGCTGCCAGTTACTTTTGATGGAGAGAACACCAGGAGAATAACTATTGAGGAGTTTCAGAAACATGAGCTGTAAATTTAATATTGTATACATTTTTAAACCATGTTCAGTGTCTTCCCGTGAACTCTGTATCTCATCAGTCATGATCTTTACAAGTGTTCTGATAAGTAGATATGTTTATCCTCATTTCACAGATGAAGAAATTGAGGTCCAGGAGGTGATGATGCAATAATGAATGTAGAAGTACCCTGGGCTTCCCAGGTGGCACTAGTGGTAAAGAATCTGCCTGCCAATGCAGGAGTCGCAAGAGGCACGGTTTTGATCCCAGGGTCAGGAGGATCCCTGGGTCAGGGGTAGGAAATGGCAACCCACTCCAGTATTCTTGCCTGGAAAATTCCATGGACGAAGAGCCTAGCAGGCTACAATCCATGGAGTCACAAAGAATTAGACAGGACTGAGCCATTGAAAGGGAATGCCAAAGAATGTTCAAACTACCGCACAATTGCACTCATCTCACACACTAGTAAAGTCATGCTCAAAATTCTCCAAGCCAGGCTTCAGCAACATGTGAACCGTAAACTTCCAGATGTTCAAGGTGGTTTTCGAAAAGGAAGGGGAACCATAGATCAAATTGCCAACATCCACTGGATCACCGAAAAAGCAAGAGAGTTCCAGAAAAACATCTATTTTTGCTTTATTGACTATGCCAAAGCCTTTGACTGTGTGGATTACAATAAACTGTGGAGAATTCTGAAAGAAATGGGAATACCAGACCACCCGACCTGCCTCTTGAGAAACCTATATGCAAGTCAGGAAGCAACAATTAGAACTGAACATGGAACAACAGACTGGTTCCAAATAGGAAAAGGAGTATGTCAAGGCTGTATATTGTCACCCTGCTTATTTAACTTCTATGCAGAGTACACCATGAGAAATGCTGGGCTGGAAGAAGCACAAGCTGGAATCAAGATTGCCGGGAGAAATATCAATAACTTCAGATATGCAGATGACACCACCCTTATGGCAGAAAGTGAAGAGGAACTAAAAAGCCTCTTGATGAAAGTGAA
>SJYC01020281.1:0-35001 GCA_006408675.1 Madoqua kirkii | reverse complement strand
ATTACCAGGAGAAATATCAGTCACCTCAGATATGCAGATGACACCACCCTTATGGCAGAAAGTGAAGAGGAACTAAAAAGCCTCTTGATGAAAGTGAAAGAGGAGAGGGAAAAAGTTGGCTTAAAGCTCAACATTCAGAAAACGAAGATCATGGCATCTGGTCCCATCACTTCATGGGAAATAGATGGGGAAACAGTGGAAACAGTGTCAGACTATATTTTGGGGGGCTCCAAAATCACTGCAGATGGTGATTGCAGCCATGAAATTAAAAGACACTTACTCCTTGGAAGGAAAGTTATGACCAACCTAGATAGTATATTCAAAAGCAGAGATATTACTTTGCCAACTAAGGTCCGTCTAGTCAAGGCTATGGTTTTTCCTGTAGTCGTGTATGGATGTGAGAGTTGGACTGTGAAGAAGGCTGAGCGCTGAAGAATTGATGCTTTTGAACCGTGGTGTTGGAGAAGACTCTTGAGAGTCCCTTGGACTGCAAGGAGATCCAACCAGTCCATTCTGAAGGAGATCAACCCTGGGATTTCTTTGGAAAGAATGATGCTAAAGCTGAAACTCCAATACTTTGGCCACCTCATGCGAAGAGTTGACTCATTGGAAAAGACACTGATACTGGGAGGGATTGGGGGCAGGAGGAGAAGGGGATGACAGAGGATGAGATGGCTGGATGGCATCACAGACTCGATGGACATGAGTCTGAGTGAACTCCAGGAAATGGTCATGAACAGGGAGGCCTGGTGTGCTGTGACTCATGGGGCTGTGAAGAGTCAGACACGAGTGAGCGACTGAACTGAACTGAACAACCCTATGAAGTAGGTGTTGTCATTATCTTCAATTTCTAAATGAACAAGGCAAAAGGAGATCAAGTAATTCATTCAAAGTCACACAGTTTAAATGGCAGAGCCAAGATTTGGCTGAACTAAGCAGCCTGGCTTCAGGGTGTACACAGTTAAGTACTGGTAATATATGGTCTCCCCAGAAATGCTAGGTAGGAACAGACTGTTGTAGACATGTGGATGCCTAGATGCGAAAGCTGCTGAAATGAATGTGTAACAGTTAAAGGTAGTATGGGGTGCCCTGTCAGACTGCCTCCATTTGAATTTGGGCTCTGCCACTGGGAGAACTTGGACCACTTGAACATTTTCAAGTCAATCTTATCTGTAAAATGAGAAAATAGTACCATCCCATGGATTGTTTAAACAATACAAAATTAAGAGAGGAACTCAATGTAAAGTCCTTACCATAGGTAAATGCTGAAATATGGTAAAGATTCAATTAATGTTCACTATTATTATTTTAGGGCTTCCCACGTGGCTCAGTGGTAAAGACTATGCCTACCAATGGAAGAGACAAAGGAGACATGGGTTCAATTCCTGGGTTAGGAAGATCCCTTGGAGGAGGAAATGGCAACTTGTTCCTGTGTTATTGCCTGGAAAATCCCATGGACAGAGGAGCCTGGAAAGCTATAGTCCACAGGGTTGCAAAGAATCAGACACGACTCAGCGAGCACGCACCAACCCATCCACCACCATTATTACTTTATGTGGTGAATCTTAGCTCTGAAAATTCTGTATGTGTTGGACTAAGAAAAAATTTTAATGCTTTCTCTAGTTTCTAACAATTTGTAGTTTAAACTGTTAAATATTTATAGATAAAAATGATATGGTTCTATGTCTGGAAACACAGTTGAAGTACTAGTTAGCTGAAGAGCATCATTATGTAAAATAAAACTGGCCTTGAATTTTTTCTGCACACATTTATTAAGCCTCTACTACATCATACTCTTTGTTGCAAATCTAACATTTTCACCTAGCTCAGAGCAGAACTTCAATAAATACTTGTAAAATAAGTAAAAGTGAGAAGTTGAGAAAACTGTTCTTCTGAAAGGGAGGAAGCCAGAAAAATAATTCTGAGAATCAGTTCACAAAGAGTAAGCAAACAAACCAAAAAAGTATAGTGGCAGAGAATTTTTTCTTGTTAGGATCAGAATGCATTGAACACTAACAAAAACAGAACACAGACCCCTTCTGACGTATTTTATACTGTTTAAAGATAAACATTTGTGCGCTGCAAGCCGCAAATGGATTTAAACTCCGACGAGGACTTTATAAGCCATCTGCCGGTCTCCTAATGAGGCTGGTAACTAGCATTGTTTACAGTTAGGCAACGGGGGTCATGGATATTTGTTGTAATGAAAACTGCAATGCATCACTGCAGAATCTAAAAGAGCCTTCTTCACAAGGGCTAATTACAAATATAATAAAGCAACATGAAAAAAACAAACAAACAGAAAACCTCTTGAAGTCCACAGAGAAACCTAACTTGGCACAATGAATACAAACCGTAGTACCCTCTCTGTTTTCATTTCATGAATTCTGATTACAGAAGCCAAATCATATTTAACTACTAACAATACTAGGCCACCAATGGGTCTTTCGCTTCAGATCACTTAATCACAAGATGCTTTGTGGACCATCTGGATCTCTAAGATGTTTGCTGATGCTCTAGCAGACAGTAGGCAAATGATTAGCAAGACCCACAGGTTTTCTGGTGGTTTTTTTTTTTTTTAATAAGGTGCTGCTTTAAAGCTGTGCCTCCCTGGTGCCCAAACTGAACTTGCTGAGTTAGTTCATTTAAGAAGGCCGCAGGGGTTGTGGTCGGGGAGGGGAGTCTGGGAGAATTTGATTGCTTAGGATCAAGAAACAAAGGTACTGATTGGCTGACTGAATTTTTCACTTTTCAACTGGCTCTTTTAGCAGCCCAGAGATGTAGTCCGAATCATAACTCTTCTGGTCCATATATTATAGCAGCATTTACATAAGCCACTAGGTGGCGGTGGGGGGGAAACTGGTGTATTGCATTAGTGGATGAGAGCCACATGAGTTCATTTCCTCAGCATCCCAGACTAGGGAGCTTAGAGTCACAACATGAAGGGGTTCTTACAACATGGTTCATCCTGGTAGCATGCTCAGCACCTGAGATGGTGAAGGTGAGGTAAGGCTTTTATCTTATTTAAATAGCCTATTAATAGTCATGATGAGACTAACAAGGAGAAAAATATCCTGAATCTGGAGAATGATTTCATAGTCAAGTACATAAAAATCAAAACTCAAATCAAAGCCCACTAAAAAGGGACTTCCCTGGTGGTCTGGTGGTTAAGAATCTGCCTTCCAAAGCAGAGGGCAAGGTTTCATCCTTAGTCGGGAACTAAAATCCCACATATGGTGGTGGTGGTGGGGGGGGGGAACTGAGCCCCAGAGCCCCAACTGCTGAGCCCACATCACAACTACTGAAGCCTGTGTGCTCCAGAGTCCATGCTCCTCAAGGGAAAGCCCAAGCCACAACTAAGACCTGATGCAGCCAAATAAAAAAATAAATTTTTTAAAAAGCAATACACACATCCCTGGGCAAAGAATAGCCACTAAAACTTTGACAGTAGGAGAAACATTAGGTGGATCTTACAGCTCAGACGGTAAAGCATCTGCCTGCAGTGGAGGAGACCTGGGTTCGATCCCTGGGTCAGGAAGATCCCCTGGAGGAGGAAATGGCAACCCACTCCAGTATCCTCACCTAGAGAATTCCATGGACAGAGGAGCCTGGTAGGCTACAGTCCATGGGGTTGCTAAGAGTCAGACACGACTGAACGACTTCACTTTCTTTCTACACTACCAAATATTGAAACATATTAAACATAGATAAAGTCATCTGGTGGAACTGGGGCTTCCCTGGTGGCTCAGATAATAAAGAATTCATCTGCAGGGCAGAATTCCATCCCTGGGTCAGGAAGATCCCCTAGAGAAGAGAATGGCCACCTACTCCAGTATTCTGGCCTGGAGAATCCCATGGACAGAGGAGCCTGGTGGGCTGCAGTACATGGAGTCACAAAGAGTCAGACATCACTTGAGTGACTAACAAAGTCATCTGGTGCAGATGAGAGAAAAGAATGAGGAACTAGTGAGTGGAACGGAAAACAAAGATCCACAGGCAGATCCAATATGACTGGAGCCCAGAAAATTGTACCTAGGTATATAAAAAAGTGTGAGCAAAAAATGTGGCATTTGAAATAAATGAAGACAATGAAGATTATTCAATAAGTAACACTAAGTAATAAGCTAACTTTTTGAGGGATGGGAAAGACACTCACATCTTTTCCTATGCCAAAATGAAGTCCAGAGATCCCACTACTGGGCAGATATCCTCAGAAAACCATAATTCAAAAAGACATGTGTATCCCAATGTTCACTGCAGTACTGTTTACAATAGCCAGGACATGGAAGCAACCTAAATGTCCATCAACAGATGAATAAAGAAGATGTGGTACATATGGAATATTATTCAGCCATAAAAAGGAATGAAATGGGGTCATTTGCAGTGACAGAGATGGGCGCAGAGTCTGTCATATTAAGTAAAGCAAGTCAGAACAACAAATATCATATATTAATGAATATATATGGAGTCCAGAAAAACCGTAAAAATGAACTATTTGCAGGGAGGAATCAAGATGCAGATGTGGAGACGGAACGTGTGGATCCAAGGAGAAAAGGGGAAGGTGGGATGAATTGGGAGATTAGGACTGACATTTACACTACCATGCGTAAAATAAAGAGCTAGCGGGAAGCTGCCGGATAACACAGGGAGCTCAGCTCAGTGCTCTGTGATGACCTAAAGGGGTGGGATGGGGCGAGGCAGAGGGAGGCTTAAGAGAGAGGAAATACCTGCATACATATACAGTTGACTCATCTCATGGCACAGCAGAAACTAACACATTGTAAAGCAACTATACTCCAATCAATCAAACTTAAATAAAATCTAGAGAATTAAATATTAAAAAATGAAACTATTTTCAAAACTTTTTTAAAATGTAGGCAGATATTTTTCTAAGCCCCGAGGTGGGAAAGGCAGAAGCCGTCCAGCAGCAGAGCTCACAAAGCCTCTGCCCCACTCAGTCTATCAAGGAGCCTGCCAGCAACAGAGGAAAAGCTGCAAACCGATTCTGTTCATATACATGGTGTATATTTTAAATATAAGATATATGATGATTTTCACAGAAATGCCATGAAACACTAAAAATATTACGAATTTAGAGGTTGCACAGAAGCTCCACTGCGTTGACCATTTTGGAGGGCGCACCATCCCATGAATAAGATTTGCTACCTTCTGATTTCTGTGCTTTCAGATCATTCACATGGTAGTGGTGGCTTAATTAAACATGCTAATAAAAATAAAATAAAAAAACATTTATTTTTACTCACACGCTGAATTTAGCTCCACTTCTCAAAGGTGCATTAGTTGCTCACAGGGGTTGACTGTGAACCAAAAAACAAACTAAAAAAAAATAACAATATACATATCACTCAGAACAACATCATACACATATATAATAAACGAGTGTGTGCCTATAGGCTAAGTCATTTCAGTCATGTCTGACCTTTGCAACCCTATGGATCATAACCAGCCAGGCTCCTCTGTCCATGGGATTCTCCAGGCAAGAGTAATAGAGTGGGTTGCCATGCCCTCCTCCAGGGCATCTTCCCCACCCAGGGATCGAACCTGCCTGTGTTTCATCTAACTTGCATTGGCAGGCGGGTTCTTTAACACTAGTGCTATCTGACCCCAGTGCAAATAGAGAATGAATTCGTGCATGCCAGGACAAGTGAGGCTCCAGTGGTCGTGATTTCATACAAGAATTCTAAAAGAAAAGTGTGAGTAAGATGTTAGATAATGAATATCTAAAAAACTGGATTTTGTTCAACAAAGAATCCACGACTCTTGGTTGCTGGGCACCACCTATACTGAAATTTTGTCGTAGAATGACACGAAGCCATCAACTTTTGCATCATCTTCAGACCAGTCAGTGACCTTTCTGTCATCCATACAAGGTTTTCTGGGATGAAAGCAAAATGTTTCCCTCCAAGTAAGACTCTGACTCATTCCATCCCTAAAGACAAAGAAGAGGTAGTGACAGGAACAGATGTCAGTGATAGACCACTATAATATGTGAAGTGAAAGTCACTCAGTCATGTCTGACTCTTTATGACTCCATGGACTATACAGTCCATGAAATTCTCCAGGCCAGAATACTGGAGTGGGTAGCCTTTCTCTTCTCCAGAAGATCTTCCCAACCCAGGGATCGAACCCAGATCTCCTGCTTTGCAGGCAGATTCTTCTACCAGCTGAGCCACAAGGAAAGCCCCAGAATATTGGAGAGGGTAGCCTATCCCTTCTCCAGCAGATCTTCTTGACCCAGGAATCGAACTAGGGTCTCCTGCATTGCAGGTGGACTCTTTACCAACTGAGCTATCAGGGAAGTCCATTATCATATATACATGTATCAAATGCACACATTGTCTACCTTAAATTCATGCAATGTTATGTGCCAAACATATCCACTGTTTAAAAGAGAAAAAAGAAAACCAGTCCAGAAGTTAACAGCCAATATTATGCATAAAGAGGAAGCAGAACAGTTCTTGGCAAAATGCCTCTGGCTCAGGTCAGTGGTGGACATCATCCTAGGTTAGTGGTGGACATCATCCTAGGTTAACAGTGAACACCATCCTAGGTCACTGGTGAACATCAACCTAGGTCAACGGCAGACAAAGTGAAGGGGCAGTCACTGCCAGGTCCTCCTGCTGCCAGATACTTACTTCTGTTTCTTGCTGGACAGGAACACTGAGGGATAGAAGGGAGCTCTGCTCCCAGCATGTGTGTGCCATATGCACAAGGAAGATGCTCTCCGTGGCTTCCGATTCTGTTACTCTCTGAAAGGCCATGCTACATAAACAGGTATTGTATTGTTTAGGTCATGATTATTTAATGAATCAAATGATGATTCAGTCAATCCAGCCTCTCTTTATTCATGGAGAACAGCTGGTGGCCAGAAAGATGTCTTTTGATCTTCATGAGTATTGAAAGAAATAGTGCAGTATGTAAATATCATCTAATCACCACCACTATAAGTGTACCTTGTGTAGGGGAAATAAATGACTAGGAGTGCTGACCTGCTCTTTTATACAGAGGTTTCACTGGACAGGGTCACAAAGAGTCAGGACACAAGTGTGCAACTGAACGGAACTGAACACTGGTCACTCGAGAAGGAAATGGCAACCCACTCCAGTATTCTTGCCTAGAAAATTCCATGCACAGAGGAGCCTGGCCGGCTATAGTCCATTGAGTCACAGAGAGTTGAGCTCGACTGAGTGACTGAGCACACTGGTCACTGAAAGCAAAGGGATCAAAGGGATCACCCAAGACTGCAGTCTTCAGGTAATTTGTATGACCTCATTAGAACCCATAACAACCTTGGAATGATTTCCAGGGACTTGCTGCCTGCAAATTAACAGAAACAGATTTACTACTGTCTCCCAAGTCAGAACTCTCAGTCTCACAGCCTTGCCAGTGACAGGCCTGTTGGGTTAGCCTCCA
This sequence comes from Madoqua kirkii, assembly GCA_006408675.1. Taxonomy (NCBI): domain Eukaryota; kingdom Metazoa; phylum Chordata; class Mammalia; order Artiodactyla; family Bovidae; genus Madoqua; species Madoqua kirkii. The sequence goes on along the minus strand of SJYC01020281.1, from coordinate 27,567 downwards.
GAGCAGAGTGAAGATAGACTTGAGCTGAAAAGCTCATCACAGTGTCTAGGTTTATGTTTTGTCTTAGGGGGCAGAACTAGATGACATGTGTGAGAGCTAAGTCGCTCCAATCGAGTCCAACTGTTTAGGACTGTAACCCGTGAGCCTTCTCTGTCCATGGGGTTCTTCAGGCAAGAATACTGGAGTGGGTTGCCACGCCCTCCTCTAGGCGGTCTTCCCAACCCAGGGATCAAACTGGCGTCTCTAATGTCTCCTGCATTGGAGGGTAGGTTCTTTACCACTAGCGCCACCTGGGAAGCCCAGAACTAGCTGAAAAACTCTCTCAAATCCTTGCTGCCATTCCTGAAAATCTGAAATGTAATCGGAATACTCGAGAGCGGGAGAATAACGTCATTTGGGTCAAGACAGTGAAAGCAAGCTCTCAAGTTCCCGTGCAATGAACATCGATCCTCCTGATGAGGTGGGAAGAATGTATTTCCAGAATAACAGCTGCCTGCCATCTACCCAGACGGAGCTAATGTGCTCTACTAAAATACCATATCCAGAACAGTAGCGAAAATTGGGGTACTGAATGCTAAGTTTCTGACAGCCCACTGTCATCTAAATTATCATCCAGATTTTGTGGGAGGCCAGTCTGGTGCATTAAACTGGGATCCTAAAGAAGACACCATTTGGAAGGATTTGGTCAAACTGAAAGATCTAAGTCTTGAAGGGTGGCACCAATCTCTGCAGTCTTTCTGGAATGAAATATTTACTACCATAGTCAGAGAGGATAATTTCTTGGGTTGTTTTTTTTCTTAATATATATTTATTTTTAGTTATTTTATTTGACTGTGCCTGGTCTTAGCTGCGGTATGCGGGATCTTCTGTTGTGGCATGCGAACTCTTAACTGCATTGGATGGAATCTAGTTCTGTGACCAAGTTACACAGTCGTGATCTCTTCTTGAAGCTTAAAACTGCACTGAGGCTTCTAGCATATTAAATAGGACCTAGCTGGCTGCACATTTATCTTGCCCCAAGAAACTCCATGTTCTATTACTCACTACCGAACCCTCAGAGACACCACTATAGACTAGCCCCCTCCCCGACATCAGTATAAACGTATTGTCCTAACCGCAATCATGCCGTCTAGCTTCTGACTGTGATTAAGTGCTGCCACCTGGCCTCTGCTAGTCTGGGGACCCCATTACCCCTACGGGAGAGACCAGTTCTATAACAGCAACCCTACAGTCAGCCCCAGTCTGCAGGGGACAACGGCTACCAGAGAGCCCCTGGATGACACTGGTGCCCCTTGCCAGCGTTCCTCATCCCCAGGGGACACAGGGACCAGATGGTACCTGGGGACCTATTCTCAGGCACCCACCTCTCTGAGCCTTTTTTCTTTGCTCCAGAGTCTGCTATGGCAGTTCTGCCATCTTTACCTCATCTTATGCAGTCCTAAACGAAATCAACCCTGAATATTCACCGGAAGGACTGATGCTGAAGCTGAAGCTCCAACGCTTTGGCCCCCTAACTTTTCCAATGAGCTGACTCATTGGAAAAGACCCTGATGCTGGGAAAGATTGAGGGCAGGAGAAGAAGGGGGTGGCAGAGGATAAGATGGTTGGATGGCATCACCGACTCGACAGACATGAGTTTGAGCAAGCTCCAGGAGACAGTGAAGGACAGGGAAGCCTGGTAAGATCCTAGGAGTCATCTGAGGAGGATGTCAGAGCCAACTGCTGGCCTGGGAGTTAAATCCTGCAGGACGGGAGAGGGCCTCCCAGCTGCGAGCTGCACCTTCCTGCAGGCTCTCGCTCGGGGTCCTGCCCAGATGTGTCAGCGGGTTCAGCAGCAGCCATTTGGGTTCAGAACCCCTCTCCTCTCCCCTAGGCAGGTCGGGCTGATGTATGACCGTAATTGTGGATCCCATGGCCAGACCCAGAGGTGTAGGCAGACCCTTAGGAAGACAAGGCATTGTCCTGCAAGGCACCCTCTTGCCACGTGGTCTCCAGGCAGAGGGATGCCCACCATCTTCCAACCAGCAGTGTGGCCACTCTTCGGGGATACAGGGGATACAGCAGATGCATCCACCTAGAAAAACCCAGTGTAAGCCTCAGGGTCCCATTCCTTCGCTGTCAAAGCCCTGAATTAATCTTCCCACTGCATCAGCTCTTCTCGTTCACATCATGCGTGCTCAGCTGCTCAGTCGTGTCCAACTCTTTGCGACCCTGTTGACCGCAGCCCATCAGGTTTCTCTGTCTGTGGAGTTTGCGAGACAAGAACACTGGAGGGGGTTGCCATTTCCTCCTTGAGAGGATCTCCCGACCCATGGATCAAACGTGAGTCTTCAGCGTTGGCAAACGGATTCTTTACCATTCAGTTCAGTTCAGTTCAGACGCTCAGTCATGTCCAACTCTTTGCGACCCCATGAATTGCAGCACGCCAGGCCTCCCTGTCCAACATCAACTCCTGGAGCTCACCCAAACTCATGTCCATTGGGCTGGTGATGCCATACAACCAACTCATCCTCTGTCGTCCCCTTTTCTTCCTGCCCTCAATCTTTCCCAGCATCAGGGTCTTTACAAATGAATCAGCTCTTCACATCAGGTGGCCAAAGTATTGGAGTTCCAGCTTCAACATCAGACCTTCCAACGAACACCCAGGACTGACCTCTTTTAGGATGGACTGGTTGGATCTCCATGCAGTCCAAGGGACTCTCAAGAGTCTTCTCAAAACATCACAGTTTAAAAGCATCAATTCTTTGGTGCTCAGCTTTCTTTATAGTCCAACTCTCACATCCATACATGACTACTGGAAAAACCATAGCCTTGACTAGACAGATCTTTGTTGGGAAAGTAATGTCTCTGCTTTTGAATATGTTATCTAGGTTGGTCATAACTTTACTTCCAAGGATTAAGCGTCTTTTAATTTCATGGCTGCAATCATCATCTGCAGTGATTTTAGAGCGTCCCAAAATAAAGCCTGACACTGTTTCCCCATCTATTTGCCGTGAAGTGATGGGACCAGATGCTATGATCTTAGTTTTCTGAATGTTGCGCTTTAGGCCAGCTTTTTCACTCTCCTCTTTCACTTTCATCAAGAGGCTCTTTAGTTCCTCTTCACTTTCTGCCATAAGGGTGGTGTAACCTGCATATCTGAGGTTACTGATATTTCTCCCAGCAATCTTGAGTCCAGCTTGTGCTTCTTCCAGCCCGTTTCTCATGATGTACTCTGCATAGAAGTTAAATAAGCAGGGTGACAATACACAGCCTTGATGTACTCATCTTCCTATTTGGAACCAGTCTGTTGTTCCATGTCCAGTTCTAACTATTGCTTCCTGACTTGCATACAGGTTTCTCAAGAGGCAGGTCAGGTGGTCTGGTATTCCCATCTCTTTCAGAATTTTCCACAGTTGATTGTGATCCACACAGTCAAAGGCTTTGGCATAGTCAATAAAGCAGAAATAGATGTTTTTCTGGAACTCTCTTGCTTTTTCCATGATCCAGTGGATGCTGGCAATTTGATGTCTGGTTCCTCTGCCTTTTCTAAAACCAGCTTGAACATCTGGAAGCTCATGGTTCACGTATTGCTGAAGCCTGGCTTGGAGAATTTTGAGAATTACTTTACTAGTGTGTTAGATGAGTGCAATTGTGCGTTAGTTTGAGCATTCTTTTGCATTGCCTTTCTTTGAGATTGGAATGAAAACTGACCTTTTCTAGTCCTGTGGCCACTGCTGAGTTTTCCAAATTTGCAGACATATTGAACGCAGCACCTTCACAGCATCATCTTTTAGGATTTGAAACAGCTCCACTGGAGTTCCATCACCTCCACTAGCTTTGTTCCTAGTGATGCTTCCTAAGGGCTACTTGACTTCACATTCCAGGATGTCTGGCTCTAGGTGAGTGTTCACACCATCGTGATTATCTGGGTCGTGAAGATCTTTTTTGTACAGTTCTTCTGTGTATTCTTGCCACCTCTTCTTAATATCTTCTGCTTCTGTTAGGTCCATTTGTGTCCTTTACTGAGCCCATCTTTGCATGAAATGTTCCCTTGGTATCTCTAATTTTCTTAAAGAGATCTCTAGTCTTTCCCATCTGGGTCGTGAAGATCTTTTTTGTACAGTTCTTCTGTGTATTCTTGCCACCTCTTCTTAATATCTTCTGCTTCTGTTAGGTCCATTTGTGTCCTTTACTGAGCCCATCTTTGCATGAAATGTTCCCTTGGTATCTCTAATTTTCTTAAAGAGATCTCTAGTCTTTCCCATCTGGGTCGTGAAGATCTTTTTTGTACAGTTCTTCTGTGTATTCTTGCCACCTCTTCTTAATATCTTCTGCTTCTGTTAGGTCCATTTGTGTCCTTTACTGAGCCCATCTTTGCATGAAATGTTCCCTTGGTATCTCTAATTTTCTTAAAGAGATCTCTAGTCTTTCCCATTCTATTGTTTGCCTCTATTTCTTTGCATTGATCACTAAGAAATGTTTTCTTATCTCTCCTTGCTATTCTCTGGAACTCTGCATTCAAATGGGTATATCTTTTCTTTTCCCCTTTGCTTTTTGCTTCTCTTCTTTTCACAGCTATTTGTAAGGCCTCCTCAGACAGCCACTTTGCTTTTTTTGCAAAATAGAATATTACTCAGCTATTAAAAAGCATCCATTTGAATCATTTCTAATGAAGTGGATGAAACTGGAGCCTATTATACAGAGTGAAGTCAGAAAGAAAAACACCAATACTGTATGTTAATGCATATATGTGGAATTTACAAAGACGGTAACGACGACCCTGTATGCAAGATAGCAAAAGAGACACAGATGTAAAAAACAGACTTTTGGACTCTATAGGAGAAGGTGAGAGTGGGATGATTTGAAAGAATAGCATTGTAACATGTATAGTACCATATGTGAAACAGATCACCAGTCCAGGTTTGATGCATGAGACAGGGTGCTCAGGGCTGGTGCACTGGGATGACCCTGAGGGATGGGATGGGGAGGGAGGAGGGATGGAGGTTCAGGATGGGGAACACATGTACGCCCACAGCTGATTCCTGCCAGTGTATGGCAAAAACCACTACAATATTGTAAAGTAATTAGCCTCCAATCAAAATAAATAAATAAATTTTTTAATGCTAAAAAAATTAAAAAAATTTTTTTTAAATAGCATGTATGGAGAGCATTGGGTTGGATGTCAGAATGTAAGAGAGATGACCGTGCCTTCCTTGGTGGGGCTTTGGTGGATACTGGAAAGCATAAAATGACATTAGGAAGCATTAAGGCAGAGGGGCCAGTATTTATGCCGAATCTCTTGAGGTCACTGCCCTGTCCTTAAACAAAAGCACACATGTCCAGGCTTCACTCTGCAGAGGGCAGCTCTGTCCACAACCAGCAAACACAGAACGTGGGCTTCCAGTATATTCCCCACTCACGGCACCACTGGAGAACTTCCGCTTCTCCCTTGCCCAAACTCATCTTCAGATTTCTTGATCACAAACTTTGCTGTTTATTCTCACATATCTGTCCTTTCCTAAGCCCTCAGATTTCTCACGCCCAGCTCCCTTGGCACAGGACCACCTGGGCTGCCTTCAGTGAGACCCCTTCTGGTTAGAACCACCAGCCTGAGGCCGCCACAGCTTCAACCGCGGCCCCTTCTCAGCTGAGCTGTGTGAGCCTGTGAACTCAGGGACACACCAGCACGGTGGGAAGGTTGGCAACAGGCGAGTCTGCTGTGTTCAGAGCTCAGGGTGCATTTGCCTGTGTTTAGCCATTAAGCTCAGAACTAGAGACAACAGCTCAAGCTAAAAAATAGAGAACAGACATTCCGAAAAGCAAGAGAAGATCAGTACAAACTCCAGGAAGACAACAGACACCGCCGCAGTCCCTAACACAACGCTGTCAGTTCCCAAAGGGGAGAGAAATCCCCGGCTGACTCAGACAACCTCCTTGCTGCTCCCAGGAGATCCTCCTTGGCGCCCTGAGACCTCACCCTCCCAGCTCTGCAACTAAGGCTCGCTCTCTGTTCTTTTCACTGTGCTAAACACACCTCGAGAGCAGCAGCCTTAGAGTCACCGCCCCCCATCCACCCGGCTGCCCCTGGGGGCTGGATGGGAAAAGCCTCCCTTCCGCAGAAAGCAAGGAACACTTCTGACTTGAGGCGTCCATGACCCCAGCATGTGTGAATCCAGGGTGAGCTAAGGAAAGGGGCCAAACCGCAAGAAGCTGAGAACTGGAGGAATCCGAGCAAACAGACAGAGGAAGCGGCTGGGACAGCGGCGCGCCAGGAGGATGGGGCAGGGGCCAGGAGTACAGGGGAGAAGAGAGACGCAGTCAGGGTCACAGCAGGACCCTAAAGGCCACGTGACATCACTGAGGCCCAGAGGACTTCAGGAGGCGAGCTTGAACTCGCTCCATCCCAAGATGATGAGAACAAGTGGAAGTGGAATGGTAGGCAGGAGGGAAAGACTCGGGAAACCTGGAAAGAGAAAGCTGGGTCGAAACAGGGTCCAAGCTTGGTCTTAATCACAAGGTACAAGGCAAGAATCTAACCACTAAACCAAACGAGAAGTCAGCACAGCAAGGCCTTTCCAGCTACATGACTAGGCAACACCAGGAGAGGCAGAGATGTTTTTAAAATGGATGGATGGATGGAAATCAAAAGGGTTTACGATGCAAGATCATCTAGAGACCAGGCCAGGACTCCTTAGATTCCTACCTGCCAGGAAGCAGGTTGGGTCCAAATTTTGGATCAAATGAGAACACAGTGGCCACTACTGTGGAGATTCTCCATGCCACAGGTCAAGGTGTCAGCCACCAGCACCTGTGTTTCGGCAGAGATGCAAGAACAGCAGAAGAGGGGGAGAGCGTCATAGAGGACAGCGCTGACGGCGTCAGGCGTGTCCTGAGTCAAGGCTGCTGGACCGAGAAGCTGCAGATGGAGTGAGTAGAATCGGGGCACCCTACGTGGTTAAGTTGGGCTTCCCAGGTGGCTCACTGGGAAAGAATCCGTCTGCCAAGCAGGAGACGCAAGGTTTGATGCCTGGATTGGGAAGATCCCCTGGAGAAGGTAATGGCAACCCACTCGAGTATTCTTGCCTGGAGAATCCCAAGGACAGAGGAGCCTGGTGGGCTACAGTCCATGAGGGTCGCAAAGAGTTGGAGGCAACTGAGCGACTAAACACCAACCAACAACAACATGTGGTTAGTTAGGGGTGTGTATTGTGGCTTTCTCTCGCTGGCCTTAGGTTGGAAGCAGGGACAAAATTAAGGAAGCTGTCAGTTATTATTCAAGTCCTGGCCACTCTGGACTGATTGGTGGGGAGGTTATTGTTGCGGTTTGGTTTCGGGCATTGCTCCCTGAGACCAGCCTGGCATCCTGCGAGTCTGCCCTGCCAGGCTTAAGTCCTGGGCGAGCCACTGCAGGCTTGTGATCAACACTGTTTTTGCGCATGCTCGGGCCATTGTCCGTATGCATGTTCACTGCCTCAGTCGATGGACTCCTTTCCCAAACCCACATCAAGAGACAGACTTCTCAAGAACAGTTGGGCAATTGTCTCTGTTGCTAAAACTTAAATTAAAATGTGTCTACTATTCTTAATGCCTGGAGACTGAGTCAAATCCAACCTGGATTTGGAAACTCAAAACCAATCTGGGTGATATTTCAGGCAAGCACAAAAAAGAGAAAAACAACTTCACCCGCCTCAACTACACAATAATCAATTTGGATGCTGCACCAAGTGGTGAAAAAAAGAAGCCGGAAAGGCATTTCTCAACCTGTGCAGTGTCTTCTGAGCTCTGCAGGAGACACGGAAGAGTTAGTGAAGACTAAAATGGAAGGGACTTCATTGGTGGCATGGTGGTAAAGAATCTGCCTGCCAATGTGAGGGATACAGGTTCAATTCCTGGTCAGGGAAGATTCCACATGCCGCGGAGCAACTAAACCTGTGCGCCACAACTGCTAAGTCTGTGCTCCACAAGACGGAGCCACCGCAATGAGAAGCCTGCTCCACCACAAGGAAGAGGAGCTCCCGCTCGTCACGGCCAAAGAAAGCTCGCACAAGGCAACAAACACCCAGCGCAGCCAACAAATAAATAAAATGTATAAAGGTGTACGTCTTCCTTCTTAGGCAGAAATTCTGACAAATTAGTGATACATTTCACATATTAAATAATGTCATCAGTATAGATATAACCTAAGTACAGCCACATACCCAAGGGCTGAACTTGACCTAAAACGTGCACACAAAATCATTTTTTTAAAAAACAACAGAGGAACAAGAGTCTAGGATAAGTTTAATCTTTGTAATAATTTCCCTTTAAAAAACAGACAGCTTATCGGTAAGAGAGCCTCCTAATAATCAATCTGACAATGTTACAGCCACATTTTCTCAGTATATGTTCATAAACTTTAATTACTGGAAGTAAAAGACAGCAGCACATATGGTAAGACTATCTTAAAATGTAAAGTGACAGATGTCTATAAATATTAAAATTCTGTAATTATCAGTATAGTTCATTAATTATCTGTCTTCGGATCTTAAAAATAGGAATGATATTTATTCACAAACATTCAGCCATTTAATGAATAAGAATTCATTTGAGGAAAAGAAGGTGTGCCAAGCTGAGGCCTTTTTGGGTTAGTATTTACTTTTAATCATCATGCAGTCAGAAGTGGTATGGTGACTTTCAACATGTCCTCGTAGTGGGAGTATTGCAGACCAAAACTTAATTTGGATTTAAATAGACTGAATTTCCTCCCTATTTTTTCTGAGAACTAATGAAAAACAGTATAACTAGCTGGGTCATGGATACTGATGGGAAATAATTTAAGAGTATGACCTGCTTGATATCAACATTAATATTAGAGTTTATAAAGCAGTAATGTTTGGCTTTCCTTCCGCTAGGGAACCTCATGGGATCTGAGCAGTGTTATTGATGGCTTCCTCTCAAGGCTCTCTAAGCCAGGACTTTTCAAAATGTACTGTTCGTACTAAATGCCTGGGGATCTGGGTCCAAGGTGGGGCTGGAGTCTGCATTTCTGCAGAGACGCTAGGCTTCCAGTCCCAGGACTTAATAACAAGGCGCGGATCACCAGCCACCAAAGATTTTAAGGCCTCTCATACCTGTCGACGCCTTTATACACCTTGGCATGTAAAACATTTTGCTAGCATCTCTAAAGAATATGTACATTATAACGTCTGTTCTTTCGCTCTGATTCCTTAGTCGCTCAGTCATGTCTGACTCTTTGTGACCCCATGGACTGTAGCCCACCAGGCTCCTCTCTCCATGGGATCTTCCAGGCAAGAATACTGAACTGGGTGTGTTGCCATTCCCTTCTCCAGGGGATCTTCCTGACCCAGGGACCGAACCCAGGTCTCCTGCATTGCAGGCAGATTCTTAATCTTTCCCTCAGGGCAAACTTCCCAGGGGAAATCTCTATGAACCCGGCAGGGGACATTTCTGCTTGTCATTGACCACAGTTATCCCAGCTCGCAAAGAAACACCACCACTCAAAATGGTCATCCTAAGTGTGAATGTGGGAGGATATTATAATGCTGATGATTGAAATACAGGAGTCTTTCTATTATGAGATATTCTGAAGTAGCCCAATCAAAGATTTCTGCTTGCCTTTTTAAATTATTCACAAGTACCCTTGCTTTGGGCTATGGCAGGAGATTTAAACGATTAGATTCACTCCTTTGAACAGGGGAGCTGCGTGGAGGTCCAAGCCGACCCCGTCCGACATCCCCCTCTGCCTGAAGGGCAGGGGGGAACAGGCATCATTCCTCACTGGTTTCTGTTAGTGCCGGAGGCTGGCTGAGAAGAAAGGGCAGTGGGCATCTGAGACTTGGAATTCCAAGACTGTCCCAAGTCGAGGTACTGAAGCCAGAAACCTGCATACTCCTGTCTCCTCCAACTCATCCTAAGTGTCCAGGGACCCCCTAAGGGGTTTTCCGTGCCAGACCCTGGGCTCCTCTTTCCTAACACAAACGTGCCTGACCTCTGCTCGCATTTCTTAAATGGGTGACTGGAGAGTATCCAGTGTTACATGAAAGGAAAGAGGACTGCTTTGTTTGTCTGAGTCGTCTCTCCATCCTTTCACGTTCACACGTTCCTGTGCTTCAGGATCCTGGCAGATGCCACCTCCTCCACAGAGCCTTCCGGGATGCCCACAGCTCACTGAGCTCTACCTCTACAGGATGAGGCTGTGGGTCGCTAGGCAACTCACCTCCGTCTGCCTGGTATTATACCTGAGTACCGGGCCTCTCCTGAAACACTGCAAGCTCCGCAAGGGCAGACTGTCTCGTGCATCTCAAGCAGGCACTCAGGAAGATTTTGGAATGAAGGCATGAATAAAGGCTGCTGCTGTGTATATCCTAAAGCCTGTCAAGGTGTTAGTACAGACTACAGTAAAGCTTATCTTATCCCTATCATATGTGTTACCTTATCTTCCATAATGCTAATGCCACTTACATAGCGTGTAAGCATTTATATACATACAGTATTTTTTAACCAACGTACATCTCCAGTGTTGTACCATGCAGGTGATATTTGGGGGCCAGTGCCTCTGTTCTCATGCCCCCAGCGTACAACCAGGAGCTGCCTGCCTGCACCCCAATTAGAGACGCACAGGGCTGACGGCACACTGGTTGCACAAAAGATTCATGACGTGATGACAGCTCTGTGGCCCAGGTGAGGAGAAAAACCCTTAGCTCTGAGAGCTCTACTTAACATATCACCAGAGTGAGCGCTATTTTTTCCCCTTTCCTCTCCTCCTCTTTTCCTCTTTTTTGTTTTAAATGACCACTCCTTGTCCCCACAAATGTTTTACTAGATTCGAATTGCCATTTTGTTTCCTTCTAACTTTTCATCTAGATGAACTTCCATGGTTCTTATGAGTCCTTCTTTTTCTACTTCTTGTAAGTTTTCACCTCTTCTTGTCTGCTTCCCAGTTCTCCAAGTTGTTTCTATTGCCTAACCATTTGCCACAGAATGAATGTTTACGACCCTCGGAACTTCATCTGTTGAAACCAGATGCCCAGTGTAACAGTATTAGGAGGTGGAGCTTGGAGAGAGGCAGAGCCCTGGAGACGAGGTCAGAGATGTTCTACAAGAGACCCCAGAAAGGCCTTACCCTCTTCCACTGCGTGCATCGTCCTTTCCGACTCTGCAGCCCCATGGACTGTAGCCTGCCACGCACCTCTGTCCATGGGATTCTCCAGGCAAGAATGCTGGAGTGGGTTGCCATGCCCTCCTGCAGGGCATCTTCGCAACCCAGGGATCGAACCCTCACACTGCAGGAGGATTCTTTACCAGCTGAGCCACCAGGGAAGCCCAAGAATACTGGAGTGGATTGCCATTCCCTTCTCCAAGGGGTCTTCTCAGACCAGGGATGGGACCTGCGTCTCCTGCATTGGCGGGCAGATTCTTTACCACTGAGCCACTAGGGAATCCTTCCACCACATGAGAACACAGTTAAAAGCCAGCTGCTCAAGAACCAGGAAGCAGGCCACCCGCCCCGCTCCTAGCAGACACCGAACCTGCCAGAGTCTTGATCGTGGACTTCCATCCTCCAGAACCATCAAACTGCTATTATCTATAAGCCACGCGGTCAGTGATAGTTTGTTAGAGCAAACTGAATGGACTAACACAGTGTCCAACCACAAAGTGGTAACAGCCACAGTCCTCTTCTTTGCTTCAAATTTTTTTTTTAGTGATAATTTGTTTTCTATCCTTTGGTCAGTGTCTTGAGTTTATAAATTTTCTGTATCATCACTTCCTCTGTTATCCCAATTATTTCTCCATTTAACATCTAGATGATCCAAAACCAAAACAAAACAAATAAACAAATGACCAAGTTCAGAGGATTATACTGCAAATACCTGTGGGCTCACTGCTCCATCCATCTGGCTTCAGATTTTAATTTTCCTAAATAAAAATAAAAGTAGGTTAAGCAAGCTTTTCTTTTCCTATTCCTGTTTTAGTAAAAACAAAATGTTATCATGAACTGATGTTGAATTTTATCAAGTGCCTTTTCTGTGTTTTCCAAAATGCTCTCTCTTTTTTTTCTCTTTTAATCTGTTAGTGTGATAATAATGTGAACATGATTTTCTAATTTTAAACTATCTTTGCACTCTGCAATTAACCCAATTTGTTCATGAAGAATTCTTTTATTTATATATTGCCAAAGCTCAGTTCGCCAAATTTATTTAGGATTTTTGTAGACATTCGCAAATGAGTCTTTGTAACTTTCCTTCCGCTGTATGAGTTCGTGAAGTGAGTTAGAAGCATTGCCTCATAATCTATTTAAGAGTCTTCTAGCATTCAGATAATCATTGGGTATGCACTGAACATTTCTGGGGGTAGATTTTGGGAGTGATTTTTAAGTACTGATAGAATTCTTCCATGATTTTTGATATTCAGCTTTTCTCTTCCTCTTCCAGTCCCTTGAGAAGTTACGTTTATTTGAGAAAACTGTCCATTTTACCTGTTTTCCCAGCACTGGTTCTGTGTTGTGAACAGCGCTCCCTCTTGATCTTCAAAAATCTCTGCTCCATCTCTGGCAACGTGTAGTGCATTTTGCACATGCTTTATCTTTTTTTGCCCCATCTTGCTTGCAGGTCTTACCATTTTATTAGTTTCTGCAGTGAATCAGCTTTGGGTTTTATAATCGCCTCTCTACTGTTTCTTTGTTTTCTATTTTACCAATTTGTGCTTTCTACACATTTCATCGCATTTACTATGGTAGGGTTCATTCAGCTGACTGTATAACTCAGCTATGGTATTTAACATTATAAATACCCGAGTCGTTACCACTTTTGATGCACCCTGCGTGTTTCTGTATATTTTATCTTCATGATCACTCAGTTACAGGCTTATTTTCTAAGTGGAGAAGCAGTTTGGGGTTGTGATTAAAGAAAAAGATGGTTCTGCCTCTTGGATGAGTTATTGAATCACTCTGCACCTGAATTTCATTATCTGTAAGCTAACAGAATATCTGTAATATCAGACAGAGGATGAGATGGCTGGATGGCATCACTGACTTGATGGACGTGAGTCTAACTGAGTAAACTCCAGTAGTTGGTAATGGACAGGGAGGCCTAGCGTGCTGCGATTCATGGATCACAAAGAGTCAGACACGACTGAGCGACTGAACTGAACTGAACTGAGTATCATTATCTGAAGATGATACTTCTTGTGTCATAGGGTTGTCATGAGCATTAAACTGGCTAATACGTGTAAGATGCACTAACCAGTGCCTGGTATCTAGTCACTGCTCAAGTAACATTAGCAATTATTATTACATGATAGCTATCTTATTAACTATGCTTCAGACATTTTTTCTTCATTTACAAAAACATGAAACTCTGCTATTTGTTATTAATTTCAAATTAATAGCAGTGAGGTAAGAAAAGGTGGCCAATATGATACAAATGCTTTGGTATTTGTTGGCATTTCCTTTGTGACCCTAGTTATGTTGCACATGTGCCTAAATATTACAGCTATTCTCTATGGGGCATGGGTTGTTTTTTTAATAGATAGCCATTAGGTCACACTTGTTGTCTTATTAAAATCTTGGATGACTTGCCTGATCCATCAACGACAGACAGTGATCTGGTTAAAAACCGCTCTTTACGTTGGCGCTTTTGTTTACTTCTTGTTCTCTTCTGTCAATATCTGCATTTTACATTTAAGACTTTACCATTAGGTACATACTATTTCAGAATTACATTTTTAGGTGACTTTGTTCATCATTTAACCCTTTTCATCATCCCCAGCAGTGCCTTCACTTCCAGCTCTGTGATGCCCCATATTGTCATGACTCGCAAAACGTGTCGCTTTTTTGGTTCTGGATAGTATATGTTTGGTTTCAGTTGTTTCTTTACTTAACCTTTCTAAGTCATTATGTGTTAAGTACGTCTCTTGTATACAGAATATAGCACAAACTTTTACCCATTTATGTTTGGCCAGGACCACTGATACAGTGGATTTATTTCTACTACATTTTCATGCTACTTTCTATACTTCTCTTTGCCTCTTATTCCTCCTTGCCTATCCCCTAGTGAATTAATAATTTGCATCATCACTTTTCTCTTATTTTCAACTCATTTGTAAGTTATATGTTCTACTTTTCTTCTTTTAGGGTTACTCTTAATACTCATGATGAATATTTGACTTAAAGCCAAATTTAGTCAGTTTCCTTACTCTCCTTCCAACTGATGCTACAGTTTCAAAATGCATTTTTAAACACCTATTACCTTATATATTTTCCAGTAGTTACAACCCTATTTACATAGTCTCAAGTCAGTCATTATTGTTGTTGCTATTAGTTTACATTTAGCTCAGTTCATTCAGTTCAGTTCAGTCATTCAGTCATGTCTGACTCTTTGCGACCCCATGGACTGCAGCACGCCAGGCTTCCCTGTCAATCACCAACTCCCAGAGTTTACTCAAACTCATGTCCATTGAGTTGGTGATGCCATCCAGCCATCTCATCCTCTGTTATCCTCTTCTCCTCCTGACTTCAATCTTTCTCAACTCAGGGTCTTTTCAAATGAGTCAGCTCTTTGCATCAGGTGGCCAAAGTATTGGAGTTTCAGCTTCAACATTAGTCCTTCCAACGAATATTCAGAACTGATCTCTTTTAGGATGGACTGGTTTTCACAAAGAGTCAGACACGACTGAGCGACTGAACTGAACTGAACTGAGTATCATTATCTGAAGATGATACTTCTTGTGTCATAGGGTTGTCATGAGCATTAAACTGGCTAATACGTGTAAGATGCACTAACCAGTGCCTGGTATCTAGTCACTGCTCAAGTAACATTAGCAATTATTATTACATGATAGCTATCTTATTAACTATGCTTCAGACATTTTTTCTTCATTTACAAAAACATGAAACTCTGCTATTTGTTATTAATTTCAAATTAATAGCAGTGAGGTAAGAAAAGGTGGCCAATATGATACAAATGCTTTGGTATTTGTTGGCATTTCCTTTGTGACCCTAGTTATGTTGCACATGTGCCTAAATATTACAGCTATTCTCTATGGGGCATGGGTTGTTTTTTTAATAGATAGCCATTAGGTCACACTTGTTGTCTTATTAAAATCTTGGATGACTTGCCTGATCCATCAACGACAGACAGTGATCTGGTTAAAAACCGCTCTTTACGTTGGCGCTTTTGTTTACTTCTTGTTCTCTTCTGTCAATATCTGCATTTTACATTTAAGACTTTACCATTAGGTACATACTATTTCAGAATTACATTTTTAGGTGACTTTGTTCATCATTTAACCCTTTTCATCATCCCCAGCAGTGCCTTCACTTCCAGCTCTGTGATGCCCCATATTGTCATGACTCGCAAAACGTGTCGCTTTTTTGGTTCTGGATAGTATATGTTTGGTTTCAGTTGTTTCTTTACTTAACCTTTCTAAGTCATTATGTGTTAAGTACGTCTCTTGTATACAGAATATAGCACAAACTTTTACCCATTTATGTTTGGCCAGGACCACTGATACAGTGGATTTATTTCTACTACATTTTCATGCTACTTTCTATACTTCTCTTTGCCTCTTATTCCTCCTTGCCTATCCCCTAGTGAATTAATAATTTGCATCATCACTTTTCTCTTATTTTCAACTCATTTGTAAGTTATATGTTCTACTTTTCTTCTTTTAGGAGTTACTCTTAATACTCATGATGAATATTTGACTTAAAGCCAAATTTAGTCAGTTTCCTTACTCTCCTTCCAACTGATGCTACAGTTTCAAAATGCATTTTTAAACACCTATTACCTTATATATTTTCCAGTAGTTACAACCCTATTTACATAGTCTCAAGTCAGTCATTATTGTTGTTGCTATTAGTTTACATTTAGCTCAGTTCATTCAGTTCAGTTCAGTCATTCAGTCATGTCTGACTCTTTGCGACCCCATGGACTGCAGCACGCCAGGCTTCCCTGTCAATCACCAACTCCCAGAGTTTACTCAAACTCATGTCCATTGAGTTGGTGATGCCATCCAGCCATCTCATCCTCTGTTATCCTCTTCTCCTCCTGACTTCAATCTTTCTCAACTCAGGGTCTTTTCAAATGAGTCAGCTCTTTGCATCAGGTGGCCAAAGTATTGGAGTTTCAGCTTCAACATTAGTCCTTCCAACGAATATTCAGAACTGATCTCTTTTAGGATGGACTGGTTGGATCTCCTTGCAGTCCAAGGGACTCTCAAGAGTCTTCTTCAACACCACAGTTCAAAAGCATCAATTCTTCAGTGCTCAGCTTTCTTTATAGTCCAGCTCTCACAACCATACATGACTACTGGAAAAAACATAGCCTTGACTAGACAGACCTTTGTTGACAAAGTAATGTCTCTGCTTTTTAATATGCTGTCTAGGTTGGTCATAACTTTCCTTTCAAAGAGTGTCTTTTAATTTCATGGCTGCAGTAACCATCTGTAGTGATTTTGGAGCCCAAAAATATAAAGTCTGTCACTGTTTCCACTGTTTCCCCATCTATTTGCCATGAAATGATGGGACTGGATGCCATGATCTTAGTTTTATGAATGTTGAGCTTTAAGCCAACTTTTT
The DNA here is from genome assembly GCA_006408675.1 of Madoqua kirkii. NCBI lineage: Eukaryota > Metazoa > Chordata > Mammalia > Artiodactyla > Bovidae > Madoqua > Madoqua kirkii. The sequence goes on along the minus strand of SJYC01020281.1, from coordinate 11,009 downwards.
CACTCTCTGCTTTCACTTTCATCAAGAGGCTCTTTAGTTCCTCTTCACTTTCTGCCGTAAGGGTGGTGTCATCTGCATACCTGAGGTTAGCTATTTCTCCTTGCAATCTTGATTCCAGCTTGTGCTTCATCCACTCCAGTATTTCTCATGATGTGCTCTGCATATAAGTTAAATAAGCAGGGTGACAATACACAGTTTTGACTGTATATGTATTAGATTACATAGCTAGTGCTTTTTAAATTTAGCCACAATGTATATATCTGTTTGCTTTCTGTTTATTCTTGTGATTTGGTCTTTCCTTCTGAATGTGGTTTTCTCCTTCCTCCTCTGTCGATGGGATTCACCAGGCAAGAATGCTGGAGTGGGTTGCCATGCCCTCCTCCAGGGGATCTCCCAATCCAGCGATCGAACCTGAGTCTCTTACTTCTAACCTGCATTGGCAGGGGGGTTCTTTACCAGTAGTGCCACCTGGGAAGCCCACTGTCAGGTCCAGTTACCCCCAAACCGAGAAATGACCACAAACTGGCACCCTGGGGTGGAACCATGGGCTTTTCCTAAACTACTCACGGGTACCAGAGCGCAGCAGCTGCTCCACAGCCACTCACTCTCTCGCTCAACAGGGAGCTGGGAGGAATGTGTTTATGGTCACCACACAAACACCTCAGACATGGGGATTCCCAGGCATGTGCTATCAAACAACTGCTTTGAAGTATTAAGAAGTAAAAAACTAGCTTGAAAATATCTCCAGGTAACCAGAAACTATAAACATGACATTAACAAGCAAACAGAACTTCTAAAATTGAAAAATTCTATAACTGAAATGAATTACTCAAAAAAAGCTTGCAAGCAGCTTAGACAGAACTAAAAAGAACATTACTGAACTGAATGATGACGCTGGTTAGAAGAAACTGCCTAGAATGCAACAAAGAAGACAAGAAATACAGAAAAGAGGATAAAATCATCGAAGGAAGAATTAGGAGGGCCTTATATACATTTATTGAGAGTCTGGAGAGGATAAAAATAAGTAAATAAAAAAACATATTAAAAGAGACAAATCCACAGATTTAAGAAGCTCGTCAAAGCCAAAGCAGGAAAAAAGAAAATCCAGCTTTAGACACATCAAAGAAAATGAAAACAAAACAAATTTGTGAAAAGCCCTAAAAGAATATCAATTATTTTAAAATTCGAAGAGAAAGATCTTAAAAGCAGCCAGAGTGGAAAAAAACGAATTACCTTGGAAAGAGTTATAGTCAGGCTTTCCCAATAGCTCAGCAATGCAGGAGACACAGAAGACATGGGTTCGATCCCTGGGTCAGGAAGATCCCCTGGAGAAGGAAATGGCAACCCACTCCAGTACTCTTGCCTGGGGAACCCCGTGGACAGAGGAGCCTGGAGGGATACAGTCCATGGGGTCACGAAAGAGTTGGACATGAGTGAGCGACAGCAGCAGAAAGAATTATACTTCGTTAATTCTTAAGTCTTTAACAGCAACAGGGGAAGCTCAAAGGATGAGGTTTTTCCAGGGGTTGCATGCTCAGCACTAAGTCGAATCCAGCTCTTTGTACGCCATGCACTACAGCCTGCCAGGCTCCTCTGTCCATGGGATTCTCCAGGCAAGCATACTGGAGTGGGTTACCACTGAAAGCGAAAGCGAAGTCGCTCAGTCATGTCTGACTCTTTGCAACCCCATGGAATTGTAGCCTACCAGGTTCCACCATCCATGGGATCTTCCAGGCAAGAGTACTGGAGTGGGTTGCCATTTTCTTCTCCAGGAGATCTTTCTGACCCAGGGATTGAACCCGGGTCTCCTGCACTGTAGGCCGATGCTTTACCATCTGAGCCACCAAGGAAGTCCAACCAGGGTTGCCATTAAGAGACCATAATTGTCAACCTAGAATTATTTCAGGAAAGAGGGCAAATAAAGACATTTTCAGACAAACAAAACAGAATTTGCCACCAGCAGAAACTCACTACAGGAAATTCTGAAGGATATACTTTTGAAAGGAAAATAGCCCTATATGAAAGGCCAGAGATGAGAAAGGAATGAATAACAAAGGAAACCATAAATGCTTGGCTAAATCTCTAACACTGACTGTATAAAGCAATAATAATGACGTCTTTGGGGATTCCAAAAACGATAACAACATCACTGGTATAATCTCTATGAAGGGAAATTTGGCAATATCTATCAAAATTACAAATGTATGTATCCTTTGATTTAGCAACCCCACCGTGAATTCTACGAATTTATTTGAAAGTTACATAGTTCTCAAGATTAGTCATCCCAAATGTTTTGATAGCACATAAGAATATTTCAGAAAATATGTGCACACTTGTGGAACTAAGAGAATTCTGAAATTGTGTGATTCTTTCCAAATTCTTTGATTCTTACTGGTTCTGTGTTTATACCCACTGGATTTAGAGCAACTTCCACTTCTAAATGCTTTATAATTGAATCACAATTTAAATGCATTCAGAAGATCATGTTATTTAGAGGTTCCATGATAGCTGATCTACGAAGTAGTAAATCTTTTTAATATTATAAACGAACTAGCCCCTAATTTATGATTCTTAACTGAAGAAAATGTTCCTGTTGACATGGATTACATTTCAAAAGCTTTTAGCTTCTTTTTTTGGCTGAAATGAATTTTCCCTAAAAGCAGTTTAATCAATGGTGATTATGCTCACAAACAATCTCAAATAAGCTTATATAACCCACAATGAGCTGAAAGTAGTAAAAAGCAACACTTATTACAGCTAGAAATAGAAAATGGATGAGAAGAATTAGAAATATTTTTCTTCAATGTTGGTGCCTCAGGAAAAATAAGTAAAAAATAGTGTAGACACAATCAGATGGGAAGACAGAGTCCTTTGTGAAACTCTGGGCCCTCTCAAAGGCTTTAGAAGTTTGTGGGAAAATTATAAAATGTATGACTTCCCTTTTCCTTGGAACAATGTCTAACAGCGTAATATTTTCACTTTGAGTTATTGTTACCCTCATTGATGGTGCCCAAATGGAGGCTAAGAAAGAAGGAGAGAAAGGCTAACCATTTCTAAAGAAGCCAAGCAAGAACTGAGAGAGGGAACCAGGACAGAGAAGGGGAAAGAGAATGAGTCTGTTCCCAAAAAAGCAATTGCCTGAGACAAAATAAATTGAATTGTAAATGGTAAAAAAAAAAAAACAACAAAACTAGACAGGAGATAGGAGATAGGTATGTCCCCCTAGGGATTATCACAAGCCCTGGCCCTCATGTAAATTCAATAAATATTTACTGAACAAAGCAGACCTGGAACTGAACAGGATGGAGGGTGCCTGGAGAGAAGAGTTTGGTGGGGGGGGGTCAATGTCGGTTACCCCTATTGACCACCAGGTGGCAGCATCACCTCATGACCTCTCTGGTATCCCAGGTAAAACTTGGGGGGCAGAAAGAGGAGGCGTCAGGGTGCAAACACTGGATTCGTGTGCCTGAATGTTCCCAGCCAAGGGTTCAGAAGTGGGTAAGAACCCGTATGAACATTCTCAAATCAGGTGAAGTGTACTGGAGTAATCCTATTGGTGAAATTTGGGTCCCAAACGCCCTATAAAGTTTAACCTAAAGTCATTTTGTTCAAAAATTTGCCCCCCTGAACTACATTTGTACATTTCTAACCGTTAATACCAAGCTTAAAACAGGTGGAATGGGTGCCTGAGCAGCAGTTTTGATGATCCATATTCAGAAAGTCCTGCTGCAAGATGCTCCCTTCTTAGTGGCAGCTGTGAACTGACCTATTTCCCCAAAATACAATTATTCCAAGCTCCATTATTTCAGGTTGATTCATATATGAATATTCCTCTGGGTATTACTAAAATAAAAATCAAGTGAAACAGATTAAAAACTATATTTAATGGTCCCCAAAGAAACACTTGAAAACACACACACACACATACACACACACACACATCTGCCCATGCTTGAGAATGATACCAAAGTAGTTTAAAAGTTGCAAGCAAGTAGAAAGAAAAACAAAACGTCCTTAGAATATGTTAATGAGGATTTGGATAAATCCTGAAAAGAAGATAGGAAACATAACTGAGAGAGATGTCTTTTCTCCCTCCGGCCCCCCCACCCCAGCCTTTTCTTGACTACACCACATGGTATGTGGGATCTTAGTTCCCCCATTGGGGATCGAACCTGCATCCCCTGCATTAGAAGGGGGAAGTTTTAAACACTGGACTGCCAGGAAAGTCCCCCACTCTATCTCCTTTTTTCCTCCATTTACCTAAGCAATGACTGCTGAGTTTTCCAAATTTGCTGGCATATTGAGTGCAGCACTTTAACAGCATCATCTTTTAGGATTTTAAATACCCCAACGGGAATTCTATCACCTCCACTAGCTTTGTTCATAGTGATGCTTCCTAAGGCCCACTTCACTTTGCATTCCAGGATGTCTGGCTCTAGGTGAGTGATCACACTATCATGGTTATCTCAGTCATTAAGATCTTTTTTGTATAGTTCTTCTGTGTATTCTTGCCACCTCTTCTTAATATCTTCTGCTTCTGTTTAGGTCCATACCATTTCTGTCCTTTATCGAGCCCACCTTTGCATGAAATGTTCCCTTGGTATCTCTAATTTTCTTGAAGAGATCTCTAGTCTTTCCCATTCTATTGCTTTCCTCTATTTTTTGCATTGATCATTTAGGAAGACTTTCTTATCTCTCCTTGCTACTCTTTGGAACTCTGCACTCAGATGGGAATATCTTTCCTTTTCTCTTTTGCCTTTTGCTTCTCTTCTTTTCTCAGCTATTTGTAAGGCCTTCTCAGACAACCGTTTTGCCTTTTTGCACTTCTTTTTCTTGGGGATAGGACTTCCCTGGTGGCTCAGACGGTTAAGTGTCTGTCTACATGTGGGAGACCCGGGTTCGATCCCTGGGTCAGGAAGATCCCCTGGAGAAGGAAATGGCAATCCACTCCATTATTATTGCCTGGAAAATCCCATGGACAGAGGAGCCTGGTAGGCTACAGCCCACGGAGTCACAAAGAGTCGGACACGACTGAGCGACTTTACATTACCTTTCTTGGGGATGGTTTGATCATTGCCTTCTGTACAATGTTATGAACCTCCATCCATAGTTCTTCAGGTACTCTGTCTATCAGATCTAATCCCCTGAATCCGCTTCAAATGTATAATTGTAAGGGATGTGATTTAAGTCATACCTGAATGGTCTAGAGGTTTTCCCTACTTTCTTCAATTTAAGTTTGAATTTGGCAATAAGGAGTTCATGATCTGAGCCACAGTCAGCTCCTGGTCTTGTTTTTGCTGACTGTATAGAACTTCTCCATTTTGGGCTGCAAAGAATATAATTAATATGATTTTGGTGTTGACCATTTGGTGATGTCCCATGTAGAGTCACCTCTTGTGTTGTTGGAAGATGGTGTTTGCTATGACCAGTATGTTCTCTTGGTAAAACTCTGGTAGCCTTTCCCCTGCTTCATTCTGTACTCCAAGGCCAAATTTGCCTGTTACTCCAGGTGTCTCTTGACTTCCTATTTTTGCATTCTAGTCCCATATAATGAAAAGGACATCTTTTTTTTTTTTTCGGTGTTAGTTCCAGGTCTTGTCTTCATAGAACCATTCAGCTTAAGCTTCCTCAGCATTACTGGTCAGGGCATAGAGTTGGATTACCGTGATACTGAATGGTTTTCCTTGGAAGTGAACAACGATCATTCTGTCATTTTTGAGACTGCACCCAAGTACTGCATTTTGGACTCTTTTTTTGTTGACTATAAGGGCTACTCCATTTCTTCTAAGGGATTCTTGTCCATAGTAGTAGACATAACAGTCACCTGAATTAAATTTGCCCGTTCCGGTCCATTTTAGTTCACTGATTCTTAAAATGTGGATGTTCACTCTTGCCATCTCCTGTTTGGCCACTTCTAATTTACCTTAACTCGTGGACCTAACATTTCAGGTTTCTGTGCAATCCTGTTCTTTACTTCCATCACTAGTCACATTCACATCTGCGTGTTGTGTTCACGTTGGCTCAGCCTCCTCATGGGCTTCCCTTGTAGCTCAGTCAGTAAAGAATCTGCCTGCAATGCAGGAGACCTGGGTTCGATTCCTGGGTCAGGAAGATTTCGTGGAGAAGGAAATGGCAACCCACTCCAGTATTCTTACCTGGAGAATCCCATGGACAGAGGAGCCTGGCGGGCTATAGTCCATGGGGCCACAAGAATTGGACATGACTTAGCGACTAAACCACCACCCCCAGCAGCCTCTTCATTCTCTCTGGAGCTGTTTCTCCACTCTTCTCCAGTAGCACATGGGGCACCTACCAATCAGGGCAGTTCATCTCTCAGTGTTGTATGTTTTTGTCTTTTCATACTGTTCATGGGGTTGTCTTGTGGCTCAGAGGTTAAAGCGTCTGCCTCCAATGCAGGAGACCTGGGTTTGATCCCTGGGTCGGGAAGATCCCCTGGAGAAGGAAATGGCAATCCACTCCAGTATTCTTGCCTGGAGAATCCCATGGACAGAGAGCCTAGTAGGTTACAGTCCACGGGGTCACAAAGAGTCGGACACGACTGAGCGACTTCACCTCATGGGGTTGTCAAGGCAAGAATACTGGTTTGTCATTCCCTTCTCCAGTGGACCACATTTTGTCAGAACTCTCCACCATGACCCATCCGTCCATCTTGGCCCTACATGGCATGACCCATAGATTCACAGAGTTAGACAAGACTAGGATCCATGTGATCAGTTTGGTTAGTTTTCTGTGATTGTGGTTTTCATTCTGTCTACCCTCTGATGGATAAGGATAAGAGGCTTGTGGGAAACTTCCTGATGGGAGAATCTAGGTCTTGCTCTGGTAGGCGGGGCCATGCTCAGTAAATCTTTAATCCAATTTTCTGCTGATGGGTGGGGCTGTGTTCCCTGAGGAACTGGTAGCCTTTGCCCTGCTTCATTTTGTACCCCAAGGCCAAATCTGCCTGTTACTCCAGGTATCTCTTGACTTCCTACTTTTGCATTCCTGTCCTCCTTGATGAAAAAGACATCTTTTCATTACCTGAGGCCTAACTATGGTAGGGGTAATGGTGACCACCTTCAAAAGGACTTATGCCAGCGGATCCCAGGAAGTTGTGTTCAGCGCTCCTGATCCTGAGGCAGGCCACGACTGACCCACACCTCCATCAGAGACTCCTGGACACTCATGGGCATGTCCCGCTCAGTCTCTTGTGGGGTCCCTGCTCTTCTCCTGGGTCCTGGTGCACACAGGGTTTTGTTTGTGCCCTCCAAGGGTCTGTTTCCCCAATCCTGTGGAAGTTCTATAATCAAATCCCACTGGCCTCAAATTCAAATTCCCTGGGGGGTTCTCAGTCCCTCTGATGGATCTCCAGGTTGGGAAATCTGTTGTGGGCCCTAGAACTTTCCCAACAGTGTGAAAACTTCTGTATAATTCTTCTCCAGTCTCTGGGTCATCTGCCCAGTGGCTTTAGGTGGAAATAACGGCAACCTTCTCCAAGAGGTTTTATGCCACACATTGCACCACTGGGGTCTGCTGCAGCCAGAGCTCCTGTCCCTGCGGCCCCGCGCGTCCGCAGGAGACACTCAAGACGCTCAAAGGCAGGTCTGGCTTAGCCTCTTGTGGGGTCCCTGGGTCCTGGTGCACACAAGTTTTTGTTTGAGCCCTCTGAGCACTTCCGGTGGGTATGGAATTTGCTTCTAAACATGATTTCGCCCTTCTACCAGCTTGTTGGAGCTTCTCCTTTGCCCTTGGACACAGTCCTTCCACAAGACTGGAAAAGGTCAGTTTTCATTCCAATCCCTCAAAAAGGCAATGCCAAATAATGTTCAAACTACCGCACAATTCCACTTATCTCACACACTAGCAAAGTAATGCTCAAAATTCTCCAAGTTAGGCTTCAAAGTACGAGAACTGACAACTTCTAGATGTTCAAGCTAGATTTAGAAAAGGCAGGAGAATCAGAGATCAAATAGCCACCATCCATTGTATCACAGAAAAAGCAAGAGAATTCCAGAAACATATACTTTTGCTTTTTTGACTACGCTAAAGCCTTTGACTGTGTTGATCACAATAAACTGTGGAAAATTCTTCAAGAAATGGGAATACCAGACCACCTTACCTGCCTCCTGAGAAACTTGTATGCAGGTCAAGAAGCAACAGTTAGAACCAGACAGACTGGTTCAAAACTGGGCAAAGAGTACGTTAAGGCTATATATTGTCACTTTGCTTATTTAACTTAGATGCAGAGTACATCATGTGAAATGCCAGGCTGGATGAAACTTAAGCTGGAATCAAGATTGCAGGGAGAAATATCAACAACCTCAGATACACAGAAAACATCACTTTTATGCCAGAAAGTGAACAGAAACTAAAGAGCCTCTTAATGAGAGTGAAAATTCTGGCTTAAAACTCAATGTTCAGAAAACTAAGATCATGACATCACTTCATAGCAAATAGACGGGGAAACAATAGAAACAGTGACATATCTGGGTTCCAAAATCACTGCAGATGATGACTGCAGCCATGAAATTAAAAGACGCTGGCTCCTTGGAAAAAAAGCTATGACCAACCTAGACAGCAGATTAACAAGCAGAGACATTACTTTGCCAAAAAAGGTCTGTAGAGTCAAAGCTATGGTTTTCCCAGTAGTAATATATGGATGTGACAGTTGGATTATAAAGAAAGCTGAGTGCCACAGAATTTATGCTTTTGAACTGTGCTGTTGGAGAAGACTCTTGAGAGTCCCTTGGACTGCAAGAAGATCAAACCAGTCAATCCTAAAGGAAATCAGTCTTGAATATTCATTGGAAGGACTAAGCTAAAGCTGAAGCTCCAATACTTTGGCCACTTGATGCAAAAAGCTGACTTACTAGAAAAGAACCTGATGCTGGGAAAGACTGTGGGTAGGAGGAGAAGGGGACGACAGAAGGTTAGATGGTTGGATGGCATCACTGACCTGATGGACACGAGTTTGAGCAAACTCTGGGAGATGGGGGAAGGACAGAGAAGCCTGGTGAGCTGCAGTCCATGGGGTCGCAGAGTCGGACATGTCTGAGTGACTGAAGTGAAGTGTTGACTACGGGGTCACTTTCCATGAATCCGCCTTCCTCCGTGTGCTCTCAGAAGATTCAATTCCTCGTCTCCCTCTGCATTGAAAGACTGTGGATAGGAGGAGAAGGGGACGACAGAAGGTTAGATGGTTGGATGGCATCACTGACCTGATGGACACGAGTTTGAGCAAACTCTGGGAGATGGGGGAAGGACAGAGAAGCCTGGTGAGCTGCAGTCCATGGGGTCGCAGAGTCGGACATGTCTGAGTGACTGAAGTGAAGTGTTGACTACGGGGTCACTTTCCATGAATCCGCCTTCCTCCGTGTGCTCTCAGAAGATTCAATTCCTCGTCTCCCTCTGCATTCCCTGGCTGATGAGCCATCCTTCGGCAAAGCTCTGTTGATTTCCTGGGGAAAACCTTCACAGTTTCAGCCCTCACAGAGATCTTCTTTCCCCACCAAGTCTTACTCCATTATCTGCTGAAGACCTGCCCTGGGAGTCTGTGGATCTTGAACTGCCCCAAGAACGAGACTGAAGTGAGGTTCCATTTCCTTTTCTTTACTATGCAAGATTTCACATACGAGTTCACGTAACATTTGTGGAAGAGTTCTTAGGAATATTTCTGCAAGGCTCTCCAGGAAAGCATTTGACTGCAATGGACTTGAGTCAAGGATTCTTGACACTTTCCAAGGAGTGCCTCTGATCCTTGACCATTTGCAACGGTGATGCAGGGCCATGGTATCCTTGAAGTTTTCTCAATAGGCCTAGGATGAATGAGGGATGCATGCACCCAAATTATTCTCCTCAGTTCTACAGGTTAATGTGGATGAGATATGATGAGATCAAAACCACAGTGAGATCTCTAATCTCGTGCTTGTTAGAACTGTCATCATCAAGAAGCCAAAAGACAGCAGATGCTGGTGAGGATGAAGAGAAACGGTAACGCTTACGCCCTGTTGGAAAGACTGGAAAATGGTGCAGTCAGTGTGGAAAACAGTACAGAGGCCCTTCAAAACGTTAAAAATAAAAGTACCATATAATTCAGCAATTCCACATCTCGGGATGATCTTGAAAAATGAAGACATTATGTCAAAGAGCTATCCATGTTCATTGCAGCACTATTTGTAAGTGTCCAGTGACAGATGAACAGATAAAGAAGTTGTGGTATATATGTATATGTGTGAGTGTGTGTGTGTGCTTTTAAATACACATGCTGTTGCTAGTCATGTCTGACTCTCTGCGACCCCACAGACTACAGAATGCCAGCTTCCTCTCTTCTCCACTATTTCCTGTCTGTGCATGCATGCTTAGTTGCATCAGTTGTGTCCAACTCTGTGCGACCCCAGGGACCATGGCCCACCAGGCTCCTCTGTCCATGGGATTCTCCAGGCAAGAACACTGGAGTGGGTTGCCATTTCCTTCTCCAACTGTCTCCTGGAATTTGCTCAAATTCATGTCCATTGAGTTGGTGATGCTATCCAACTATCTCCTAAATGCATACATACATACATATGCATACATACATACATACATATACAAAGGGGGGTTTCCCAGGTTACACTAGTGGTAAAGAACCTGCCTGCCAATGCAAGAGATGCTGGTTTGATTCCTGGGTGGGGAAGATCCCTTGGAGAATGAAATGGCTAACCGCTCCAGTATCATGCCTGAAGAATCCCATGGACAGAGGAGCCAGGTAGGTTATTACAGCCCACAGGGTCCCAAAGAGTCAGACATGACTGAGTGACTAAGCACACATACAGAAAAAAACCGGGAGAAAGGAATACACACGTCTCCAGATTTATGCACATCTATCATCTCCACCGAAAAAACAGCAGATTCAGAAACAGCAGTCAGACTCTCCAGTCGTCTTTCCATACAGCCGGACGGACAGACAAAGAGTGTCACTCCTCCTCATGAGTGACAGTTTTGGGTTTTGGCGGGGGGGGGGGGGGGGGGGG